>JAZHFQ010000041.1:1800000-1965003 GCA_038387885.1 Spodoptera picta | reverse complement strand
GTCGCAACCGCTGTCGCCATTAAGTCGGCCGCCGCCTGGTGTGACCTCCCGTGCGCTAGCACCAGCGTATCGTCGGCGTAGCATATTGTGCTAACGCCGTTCGGGAGGTCGGTGCGCAGCACCCAGTCATAGCTGATGTTCCACAGGAGCGGCCCCAGAACCGAACCCTGTGGAACACCGCGTGACATCTCTCGCCGGTTCCACTCGCCCCGGTGACCGGGGTAGCTGACGGACCTGTCCGTCAGGTAAGCCTCGATTACACGACGGAGGTAGGTAGGCACCCGATGATATCGGAGTGCCTCCAAGATGCAGCTCCAGGGCAGGGAGTTGAAGGCGTTGGCGATGTCCAGAGACACCGCCACTACGACCTTACCCCTGGACACTGCAGTCCCCGTCGTGAGGTCTCTAACGCGCATGATGGCGTCCACCGTGGAGCGCCCTCTGCGGAAGCCGAACTGGCTTTCCGACAAGTCCGGCCCAATGTCCGTCAGGTGCGCGACGAGGCGGTTCGAAATGATTCTTTCGAAGACTTTCCCCACCTCGTCGAGCAACACTATGGGCCGGTACGCGGACGGAGAGTCCGCAGGGCGCCCCGTCTTCCGCTCGAGGACCAGTTTTCCCGCTTTCCAGAGAAGCGGGAACTGGCCTCTCTCCAGACATGCGCTGTAGAGACCAATCAATCGAGGCCCGAGAGCCTCTGAGGCCAGGACCCATGCCTTGCCATGCAGGCCGTCGGGTCCTGGGGCGGTGTTCTTGGCGCCCATCCGGCGCACCGCCGCTCTCAATTCTGCCTCGGTCACCTCTGGGACGATGTCGTCGTCGTCGTCGCTGTAGCCCGCGTCGGGCACCGCAGGGGGCGGAGTCATATACGGAGGGGTGAACCCCCTCCACAGTCGAGGGAACAGGGTGCCAATCACCTCCTCCAAGACTTCTTGCCGGAGACTCTGGGTGAGCGGGGGAGCCCAAGCGCGGAGCTTGTCGCGTACCATCCGGTACGGGCATCCCCACGGATCTCTGTCCAGAGTCCCCAGCATCTCTCGGCGGGCCTCCTCCTTGGCCCGCAATATCTCCACCGTGAGGAGGGCCTTGGCCGCCCTGTATCCCTCGTACAACTCCGCCTCTCTCGCCTCCGCATTAGGAGGATGCGGCGCCTGCGGTGCCTAGTGTACTGGCGTCGCGCAACAGTGCACGCCTTGCGTAGAGCTGCTAGCTCTTGCGACTACCAGTACACCTGGCACTTTTGTTGCCTCGACCGGATCCGGGGCATCGCCACGTCACAGATCCTGGACATGGCGTCCTGGAGCCACTTGGCCTCATCGTCTATGTCGGCAGGCCTGACCGGTGGTATCACCCAGGCCTGCACGATGGCGGCTTCCAGGAGCAGCTCCCGGTCCAGCTGTTTCAGCGCCCAACGCGGGCCACATGGGGCCTGTCTGACCGGCGGGTCTGCGGACTCGGCGGAGACGTCGAACCGGATATACCGGTGGTCGGAGTACGTCTCCACCTCCTCCATGACGCGCCAGTCAACAATACGCGGTGACAGAGCAGGGCTGGCGAACGAGATGTCCACCACCGACTCGCCCTGCATCCGCACGCACGTGGGGACAGAACCCCGGTTCAGGACGACTAGGCCTGTCTCAAGGGCCCAGTCTTCCACCATCCTACCCCGGACGTCGGTGAACCGGGAACCCCAAGCCAAGTTTTTGGCGTTGAAGTCCCCGAGGACGAGCACGGGGAGGGAACGGAACCCGACGACGACAGTGACCAACTCCCTCAAGGAGTTGTGGAACTCGGCGAGAGTTCGGTTCGGAGAGAAGTACACGCCCACCACAGCGAGCTCTCCGAACCGTGCTGCGACACAACCCCGGCCTCTTTGAGCAGCCTCAAGAGTCGGGGTACCGGCGGCGGCCGACGAGATGATGGTCACCGAGCCGTCCAGGTCCGCCACCCAGTGATCCCTGGGCAGGACAAAGTACGGCTCGGAGACCACGGCGACATTGATCGACCACTGCGCCATGCTCTGGAGCAGGAGATCCTGAGCAGCGGCGCAGTGGTTGATGTTCGCCTGGAGGAGGCGGAATGGGGCCATTATTGGCAGTCCATCCTAACCTCCTCAGTGGCGGCTGCGGCGACTGCGGCGGCAGTGGCGGCGGCGGCGGCGGAGACAACGGGGGCGGCGGAGGGCCTACTTTTGCCCTTGGGTTTGGCGGGAGGGGAGCAGCCCTTGCTCCCGACCGGCTTGCCAGCCGCCGCACATGAATTGCAGTGCAGCGGGGCAGAGCACGAGCCGGCCTTGTGACCGGGCCGACCGCAGCGGAAGCAACAGTCGCTGCGGTCCACCTCCGAGGTGCATTTAGCGCTCACGTGCTCGCCCACGTGGCAGCGATAGCACCTCAGAGGCCGGGTCTCGAGCAGCTTGACCTGCGCCGAGACCCATCCCACCAAGAGCCTTTTGCTCTCCTTCAGCTTTTTGGCCGCTGTGACGGGGCAGCTCACGACCACCGTGCGCAGCCCCGAGTAGTCCGGACGGACGGCGCCCGCCCTGACTTGGTCAGCAGGGCACTCTCCCGTCCTGGCTACAGCGGCCACCACCTCCTTCTCCGTGACGGAGTCGTCCAGGCCCAGAATCCTGACATCCAGGCATTTGGTAGGCCTGGACACGCGGGCCTCGTCCGCACCGAGGCACGCCCTAAGACTCTGGGCCAGGGCGTCGGCCGATGGGCCGCTGGTCGCGCCGGGGACTTCCAAAAGACGGGGTCCGGTAGCGGTCACCTTGACCGCGAACCCGTCTGGCGCCCCGAACTCCGCAGGAGTTACCGCCCCCTTCAGTTTGGCGAGGACGTCGCCGTAGGTGACGCCCCTATTGACCGCCTCGGGCTGCAGCGTAATCACTACAGCCGCGGTCTTAGGGGCGAGGAGCAAGGCAGCAGCGCGTTTCTCCCTGCGCTGCTGCTGCCGTCGCTGCCGCTGCGCCTTCTTGCGGCGCTTCCGGCCCTCCCTGGCGACTCTCCTCGCCTCGCCGGCGATTTGCCACCCGCCGCCGTCCTCCGCTCGCGGGGCGGGTTTCACCACCGCTGCCGCAACTCCAGCCTGCCGGGCTGGAGTGCCTCTCCTCTTTTTGCGCCCTGCGGGCGCAGGTGCCGTCGGCGCAGCTGGGGTCTGCGTCGGCGGGGACGCAGAGGCCCTCGCTGGGGCAGCCGGTCGCGCCCTTGCCGGCGGTTGGGAGCTGCGGCTAGCCTGACCCGAGGTCGAAGGCTTGGCCGCAGCGGCCGCGTACGACCGCGGGACCGCGGGGGCGACCTGACTCGCCGCGAGCGGGGGCCGCAAGAGCCTGCCCTCCAGCACGTCGAAACGTCGCTGGAAGGCAGCCATCTCCGCCCGCAGCAGTCCGACTACGTCGGCCTCCGCCGGGGGCTGGGGGCGACTGCCGCGAGCAGCGGCGAGCTCGGCCCTGGCCGTCCGCAGCTCGGCCTCTAGAGCCGCATTGGAGGCCGCCAAGCGCGCCAGCTCTCGCCGCATCTCGGCCAGCTCGGAGCGCACCTTTCCCGCAGTGGGCCCCGCACCCTGCTCCAAGGCCGCCTCAGTTATAGTGGCCGCCGCCGCCCTGAGGAGGCGGAGCCTAACCGGCTGGGATTTACCCATCGCCAGCTTGTAGAGCTCCGCCGTAATGGCCTGTTGGAGGCCCCCGGAGCAGCTCTCGCTCTCAGAGCCGCGCTCGCCCTCCGACATCTCCACGCCGGACATCTCGGCCGCAGAGGACTCCGAACGGGCAGCGCTTGAGAGAGCCCTGCCCTCCGCGGCCAGCTGCTCGGCTGACTCCGCGCAGGCAGCTGGTGCCGGTTTCCGGCGACCGCTGCCCTTGCCGCCCCTACCCCGCGCTGCCGTGGGGACCTTGGGGGGAGGCGCCTCCTGAGCGCCGGAGGACGGGGACAAACTGTCCTCCTCCAGCCTGGGGCGTTTGAACGTCCCCGTCGCGCGGCGGCGTGAGCCTTTCGAGCTCACGCTCAGCCGCTCCGCTAATGTTGTGTCGGACTCTGAGTCCGACCCCCTCCGACTGGACTCCCGTGTGTGGGGCCTGCTGGACGAGTCCAGCGCCTCACCACGAGTCCCGGAGCCACTTGGGCTCCCTTCTCCCTCTATCGCAGACGAGCAGAGCTCACCCGCACTCTCCTCCTCCGTATGTGGTTTTTTATATAAATTCAACTTATCCATATAGTTCCCACGAGTATGGGGGAAATAATCGGTCCACCCAGGCAGTGCCCCCTGTACCTGGGTAAGTGTTAATTTGTTTCCCAACTAGAGGTTCCACTGGTCCCCTAGCTGGGGGTGCGCTCGCGACTGACACTACTCCTCAGCCATGCATACTCTCGCCGCGCACCAGAACTTAGTATTGGAGGAATTTTTTATAGAGGTTATCTTCCTCGCGGTCCGGGCGACCAAGCCAAGACCCTCGTCCCGTTCAGAGTCACAAAACATGACCGTGACCTCCTTACGGACTACGATATCGACGGCTGCAATCGGGGACAGCTTGTGTCCCGATGCTGCTCGCTGGCAGGGTGAGTGCACAACGAGCACCGCCCTTGCCTCTCCGCCACGCTCTCTGCTGAGTTCAGAGAGACAGGCGGAGAAACGCCCCACGGAAGCGCGGGCCATGAGCACACAGCCCGCCGCCTCCAGAACCCTATCGGGTTCGCCCGCCCAGTCCAGAAGTCTGCTGCGGGCGACAGTCACCCCAACCCTATCACCCCCGCTAGGGAGACTGTCGCCCGCACCCAGGGTGCACCACGGGGAGGTCTTCTGGCACCGCACCCCAAATGATGCCCCTAAGAGTGTTCCGAGTACCTTTACGTACCTACTGTGTTATTTGGGGTAGGTAGTTCATTGATCTAAATTATCTCTTGTTATAATAACTTCATACTTTTTATTCGTGTCTTTAAGTTCACCAAACGCAATAACTGAATATCTAACCTTATAAAATCGACAGTAAAGTGAAGCTGCTTGCTATTAAAAATGTTTTTCAAACGCAATTTCAAAAGTGTGCAAAGAGGTTTGACCACGAGGTTGACTACTATTATACTTACTGACTCAGACTCATAAATTATTAACTTATAGGAATATTATCGCAAAGACCGATGAAAAAGTTATTAAGTCGCAAAGGTGTCTGCTCGTAAATGTCTAGAAAAGAATTCAGTACGGCTACCGAATAAGTACCTACCTTAGGTTAGTCAAGACATGGGTCCTTAAAAGAAGTTTACGTGCCGTAAAACATTTTCAAATAATATCGAACGTTTTGCTCTTGCCGAACACGACAAAGTTTATAGCTACGTATAAAACAGCACGGCGACGTGGGCTGGATGCAACGACTGCGACTGCCATGATATAGTTCGCAGTGTTAGATGCCTTACAGAGGGGAGTTGCTACACTCCAAAATAAACTGTCAAGTTTAGCTGACTCAGGTATGTAGTGTAAGTACATTCGTGCATGAGTCATCAAGAACACTAAACTTTATATGTGAAGATTCAGATCGTAATGGATAATTTAATAGTAGGCTCTATGTAAATGCTGGACCACTAGCGACGTGCACCCAGCATAATGATCGGGCAATATTCCCAATGTTATTCAGGGACGTCAGGCTAAGGGGACCGTCTACGTAATATTTTATTTTTAGTGTTCATTGCTATTGCGGTTCACTATTACCTTCGCGGTTATTTTTAAAACGGGGCATTTAAACGATAGCGGGCGCATTTTTATCGTAATCGTGGTAATCAGAGTAGTCGGCAACGACCACCTTAGCTTAGACTGCGCGTCATCGCACGCAACTCGAAAACATTAGAATAATCACAACATTGACGGATGCTATGATTGAGGACCGGCGACACTCGCATGTTATTGGTCTTTACAATATTACAGATAGATTACAATGTCTAACAACGGTTTCTTCTATTATTCCGACAGTTCGAAACGATAGGAAAGATGTTGTTACTGTTGTCTAATGTCTTTAGACAGGATTCCACAAGAGAAGGAAACGAAAATAAAGTTTGGTTCAATATTGATACTAATGATATTAATTAATGTCGTGTCGCTGGCTGGGGCAGCGCTCGGAGATCGCGCATTGTGAATGGCGCATAAATAGTTTTGTTTGAGCGGCATGTGCGGTCTATTACTACCATTATTCAAAACATCGGAGTCATGCTCCCGTTCAATTAAATACTCCCCGAAGCGAAGTAACATCTTCGGATCAAAAAACATTGTATCGCTCGAATCTTCAATATTTTTTTTTCATATTGCAGCTATTAAAGTAATACCTTCATATTTTTTATGAAAATAAAACCGTGAATTTTATTTTATCGACTGGAATCGCTCTCGAATGTAATTCATCGGATGTAAAACAATACTGATAGGTATCGGTTGAATGCGATAAAAAAGAAATTTCAAAAGTGATTCTGCAAGCTGTAGGCTCTAGGGCAATTCTTTGCGGGATCATTTAAGTGCTTTGTCTTGTATGAGATGAATATTTAAATGTCAACGTTTATTTTTTGGCCTAGATTTTTATTATACGAGTAATTGTTGGGAATGCTTATTGTATGTAGTGTAATACATGTACATAGGAATAGTATTTGTATGGTATGGCAATGTCAAAGCTGGGAGGGCCGCATGGCGTGCAAAGCAAATAGCGTCCCACCAATTAACGTGGCTTTCAAAGCAACATGTTTAAAGTGGTGAAGCTGCGGCGGCGGCTTTCAAGTGCCCCGCGTCTCCCTCATTTGCTTTTATTTCAGCAAAGATCTAATATTGAACTCGCCGTGGGTTTGTTTGTGTCCACCGCAAGTCAAATAACCACTTAATTAATATCTTTTAACAGTGCACTGCATTTATGGGAATACTTTCGCCTCCAAGTTGTGCATTATATTTGCATGAACAGCGTTAAGTTCTTTAATGTTTATAATATGAATAGAAAAAAATGTTTGTATCATACCGGACCCAAGCTACCTAATTTAAGGGCCGATTTTTCCAACGCCAGATAAATTTTATTAGAGGAATAATTTTGAATATTTGACCATTCTTGAAAGAACTGTGTAAGTACGTAGGTCACTACAAAAGTTTTGTCGTACTCCGTGAAATATTATTTTTTTTCGAAGTATTCTCCATTGGCACTTAGGCAGGTCTTCATACGTGCAAACCACGTATCAAAGATGTCGCTCCAGAATCCTTCCTGCACACTGCTGCATATCTCCTCAAAAGCACCTAAAAGTTGGTCATCATTAGTAAACTTGCGGCCTTTTAGTTGCTTTTTACATACGGGAACAGGCCAAAATCACACGGTGCTAAGTCTGGGCTATAAGGAGGGTGTCCCAGTAATTTGATCCCAGTTTGACTCAGATAGTCCACAGTTTTGCCGGCTCGATGCGCGGGAGTGTTATCATAATGCAAGAACCAAGTGTCGAGTCTTGAGTTTGGACGTTCATTTTTCAAAGATTCTAAAACTTGAGGTAAACATTTTTCAGTGTACCAGGCAGCTGTCACAGTCTTCTGTTTATCAAGCACAATTATTGATAAAATACCTCTTCTGGAGAAAAATATGGCTACCATTCTTTTTTTGACTGACCGGGACATTTTAACGGACGTCGGAATATCTTCGTCTTCAAACACCCACACTTTACTCTGGGATTTAGTTGGAACGTCGAAATAATACAGCCAGGTTTCGTGACCAGTGATAATTGAATTCACATATTTAGATTTGCCGTCATTGAATTTTGTTAACATTTCTTTACACCATTTGACGCGCTGTTCCCTAATCGCATCAGTTAGCAAATGTGGTACCCAAAGTGAACAAAGCTTTCGTACTCCTAAGTTTTCATGAAGAATTCGATGAATAGTTTATGCACTTAAATTGAGTGTTTCCTCGATCTGACGGTATGTTACATGGCGATCTCCTTCAATCAGTTTTCGCACAGCCACAATATTCTTATCAGTGGTTGCGTCAATCGGCCTGCCCGGCCTTGAATCGTCTTCTAAATTAAAATTGCCACGATTGAATTGTAAAAACCATCTTTCTATGGTCCTAAGGGATGGACAATTATCACCCAACACACCACTCATTTCTTCGAAGCATTGTTGTTTTGATAATCCACGCTTAAAGTTATACAAAATTATCACCCGAACGTCACGACGATTTAAATCTGACATATTCAATTGTTTAAAAATTCACTAAAAAAATACTAAGCTAGTTACTCCAACGAAATTTGTGCAAATTATGTTCACATTAGTGTATGTATTAGAATCTACCCTCAGTTGAATTATAACTATTAACTATTTGTCATACGACAAAACTTTTGTAGTGACCTTACATATGTACCTCTGGAGGAGTCGCACCACTTTAGACGTTCGGCCTCATTGTTCATTTGTTTTTGGATTTCTGGTGCAGAATAGTTTCTATAGTTGTAGGCTAATTCCGTGTGGTCGATCCTCAAGGGAAGATATAACAAAGGCACTCCCTTGAAGGCTCCGCCTTCAGGTCGTGAGCAGAGAAAAAACTACGACAACGTCGACAACCCTTTGGACAAGCGAAGAATTCGCGTCGACCGCAACAAGAACAAATTGAGCGCGAACTATTGTGCGGTACGATTTGCCGAGATAACTCCCGTGTCGAGGCGCGCGGGCGCCGGCGAGCCGAGCGTCCGCCTGCCGCCGGACGTCCGTGGCTGACGACACAGCACCACCGCCCGCGTTTATCCAATCGACGGGTCTGTTACATTGCTGGATTGTTATGTCCCAGCTGGAGTGTCTTGTAGGCGAAGATGTATTGGATACGTGACTAGAGGTTGCGGTCGCAATAGCGGTCCCATGCGGTGGTGCGCGCGGGACGCGTCTGTGTTATAAGGGGGGGTCCCGGGCAGCGCGCGTTCAGTGTGCCCCGAGTGTCCCGTGTAGCGCGTGTGCACTCCTGAGTGTGCTCAGATCGCTTCCTCGCTGATATCGTTCGACTCAATCAACATGCAGCTCGTTTTGGCCACCTGCTTTTTGCTGTTCGCAGCTACCCTCGGTCCCGCTGCTGGTATGTCATACATATTTATGATGTTAAATTTAGTGCAAACGTTACCCTCTCAATGTCAGAGATGATCTTATGACTTGTGTACAAAAGGAAACTATAATTTAGAAGTAGCCACATCTTTTGAAATCTTACAAATAAACTGAAAAAAAAAATTGCACTGATGTGATTCTCGTAAGCTTTTCAAATTAATTAAAATTCATTGCTTGCTCTTTTTTGTATCCCTCAAAAGTTCGATTGGTAGATGATGCCCACGGCATAATGTTCTATGTGCTAAAATATGTGTATGAAGCTTTGTTAAATACCTACCTCTAGTATATATTGAATAATTGAACCTCTGAAAAAAAAACTCAGCGCACTAGACATGATAACGTGTCGGAGTCACCTCAAAATTGTCGTTAATTTAACGTTTCAATTGTGTTGTTATTTGTGTACGCGGAGTGTGGCGCGCTTCAGCAAAACGACACACGCGTTTGTTTGTATCTATTCTAAATAGAGTTCTAAATAACAAATTCACTTAATGTTGGTCTGACTGCATAACTGTGTGTCAAGTTTAGCTTTTAATTTTAATTTTGAACCTAATAAGTAAAATCAAGGTTTATGTTTATCGTTACACATGTCAGGAAGTCAATCAAAATTACATATACTCCACTAATCTTGTATAAGAAAATTAAATGTAGCTAGCTATAAAATTACTCAAAGTGGTAATGACTTATGTAAGAGCTACAATAGCATGGCGTGGTGGCAGCAAGGTGGTTGCTGTGACCTACGGGTCTTCGACCTTCATTGTTCGAGTTTCATTAGAGTACAATAGCTAGTCTCACAATTACTCCTTCTTACTTCTATATTATATTACTCCTAAAGAATATCCCATTTACTTTCATTTTTGGATGTGTAGTTACCGTAAAGTTCAAATCTATTGGCACTTTGAACGTTTGAACAATACGGCAGAAAAGAGCGAGAGCTAACAATGGCTCTACATCAAGGAAATCACAGTTCATGAGAACCAAAAATGCTAAAAACAAATTGTTCATGTTCTACAGCTTGTTACACGCAATAAAATTCGTATAATCCGTCGTAACTGGTGGTTAATATCAACAAAGCTTACGGCACTGAGCCATAAAGCCGGGAGCACATCGGCGTGTTTTGCATGTTGACTCAAGTGCGCCTGGGACGGTACGCACACACGCATACCACCTGAACAATGCGACACTGCAATCGCGGGTACCATGTTCCTGTCATAAGTGTACCGACCCAATGTATTAGAAAAGGCACGCTATGGGAACCAGATTTAATTGTAAGAACTAAACGTAGGCATAGATAAATGCAGAAGTTTATTTCATTCCAGCAAAAATAATTTTCTCATGATTATTAATTTAACTAAGAATTAATGTGAAATTAAGTTTAATTGAAACATCTAGAGAAGATTTCCAAATCATAAAATAAAAATCTTAAGCTTTGCGTAAAAGCGCTAAGCACATCACTGTCAGTGGCAATTCTCGGAAGGATTTTTTATCTCAAATCAATGACTTGTCATCGTAGTAAACATTTATAGGAATGCAGCGAATTACCGCATCTAAGATGTTTATGCGAGCTGAGAGTCATGAGAAAAGCTGTCGATTTAAACCAATCAACATTGTAGGGAGTGATTCCGCTAATGAGGCGTGTCCGCAGCTATCGGACAGGTTATCGACAGGTCGGCAAAAAGTCTTCGACGGAAGTCGGTGTTGGGAAAAAATAATGCGGGGATGCGGAGGGAGCGGCGACAGGTGCGGGGTTCATCGGCCCTCACCTAGCCGCCGCGTGGCCAGGACATCTAGCGCTGCAGTTCCATAGAATAATATTATGGTGCGCCGCGAGCCCGCCTCCCCTAGTACTTGCAGTGCCCGCACCGGTACCGTAAATGACTCCAGATTATACACAGATAGTCGCCAGCACCGTCCGACTCATACATTTTCTTAATCTGTATCGATGACTAGCATTATTGTCTGTATCAAATCCAATGATTGTTACAGATATGCGTACCTGTTACCAAATATTTTTATGACCACCGTGACTAATCTATTTACAATTTATTACCCTTACTTGTTGCTCATCCACAGTTCTATGATGCGAGGGTAGTAATAAAACAATTGCTGCTGCCGGGCAAGGGGTCTCGGGTTCGATTCCCGGGTCGGGCAAAGTATTACTGGGTTTTTTTTAAAAAAGTTCTCAGTAGTAGCACGGAGTCTGGAAATGTGCCCGGTATATGGCAATAGGCTCACCCCCTATTACATGGGACTCATAACAACTAGTGAAAAGTGGGTGTTACATTGTACTGTGGTAGAATGTGCACCTCTGCCTACCCCTTCGGGGATAAAAGGCGTGATGTTATGTTATGTTATGTTATGTAATAAAACAATATTGGGCTTTTTGTTTAGAAGAATTTATCAGGGATAGGTATGTATTATTCTAATAAACTGATTAACAGAGTCCTGTATTATTATAATTATGTTTGTGGTTTAGTCTTTGGGGCTGCCTTTAAGTAGGCCATTGTCTTTTGTATAAACATGCGGAATTATTGTCATAATTGACATTTCTGGGGAACAGTTCGCTAGGGTAATATCAAAATACTTTAGAAGTATTTCATAATATTATAACTGATTTACATAAACTTGTCACATTCACATTCAGTGCGGGTGGTAAATAAATCATACTTTTAGTGAATTAGGGTTAATCCTCACAAGTCGGGTGCCGAAAGGCCAAGCGATACTCCGTTTTGATCCTGTACCTTTAATATTTTTTGTCACTATAATTCAAATGTAATGCGGCCACAACGCCAGGTGGTACGATTATATCAAATTACTTATCGGACGTGAGCTTTGGTAACTCAAAGAAAAAGTTATTTAGAGGTTTAGTCACCCAACGTTTCAGCAAAAAACTAGCTGCCGATGTCGATACGATTTCTTGCTACGTTGGCGGTTTTTGTTTTGTCCAATGTGTTTGTAATTGCGGGATAGCTGAAGGCTCGTTAGCAATATAATTTTTGTGGGATCACTAGTGTTAGCGGACATTTGTTTGTCTCGTTGGCTGGCCGCCGGGACCAGGACCGGGTCGGCATCGGGTTTGATTACTAAAAATAGTCTGGTAGGTGCATTCCGAAGCGGGCGCGAGAGAGGAGTCGCGCGCGTCGTCCTTGGGCTCGTCTCTTGCGCATCGTTCGCCATTATCTCGATCCCTTTTTTGCCTTCCGATCGTTATCCGACCACGAACAACCCGATCGATGTTCCCACGCACAACACCAATCAAATAATTTTGATAGACACCAAAATTGCTGTTTTTACTAAACATTAATTTAGAATCTGTAATTTGATAACTACTTTGTGGCTTCAGGTGTTCAGATCATCAATACTCAGAAATTGATTATGAGGACTGACGTAAACCAATTTTCTGTCTAGAGTTCAACGACATAACGAGTGTTGTCTAATCTATGCTGAGATACATCTCAGATAGACTACAGTCTATCACGATGTAAATGTTGTAGAGTTTATCTAATCAAAGACGGGACTTTACAATATCCGATAGAGGTTTAATATTTAACATTGAACTTGGCACGGCCGTGAAATATACGTCGTGTAATGCATGGAGTAGATGGAGCGTGCGCCGCGAGGGCCGGGTGGTTGCGCTCGATCCGCCAACTGGTTCGCGTTATGTAATGCATTGCATTGCGCACACGCACGCATTGAGCCGCGCGCCGCCGCTGTACTGCCGCCGCCGGCGCCAACGGTTTGCGGTTTCACGATTACACTGCTTTTAATCAACGTTTAAGTGATAGAAGACCTATCTTTGAAATGAACTTTTTTCGGAGACTTCAATGTTCGCTACTTTTTGAACCTACCTCGGCTAAATATAAACGGCTTGATAGTAACGTAAGCTTCATGCTTGTTTACTTAATACGAGAGTTTACGATGTCGTAAAATTTTTAAGGTAACATGATATTTTACGTTACTCGGAATATAGAGTCGTGTACCTGATCCGTTTGGGGGATGAAGGCTATTAAACTATTCAAATGTCTTTATAATTCTACCCAAATTCAGTTTTATACTTTTGAAATGTGATATTTTATGTTCCTGAGATTAAAATTCTTGGAGACACATTAGTAGTATCCTTTCAGAATATTAAAAAAAATGTGGACAATATTTTGTCTCAGAAAAATGTGGGAGTTGGACTTGTAAAAATATCAGGGGATCCTGGACTTATTTTAGTTGACTCCAGTCCTAGTTACACCTAGATATTAGATACCATAACCAAGGTGTAGCTAGGACTCCTGTA
This sequence comes from Spodoptera picta, assembly GCA_038387885.1. NCBI lineage: Eukaryota > Metazoa > Arthropoda > Insecta > Lepidoptera > Noctuidae > Spodoptera > Spodoptera picta. The sequence goes on along the minus strand of JAZHFQ010000041.1, from coordinate 1,951,643 downwards.
CTCCTGACTAGTAGTATTGCATAAAGGATGCATACATATTATTATACCTGGCATGTTTTTATCCAATTAATTCATTAACTTAATAAACATGTGGCCATAAAACTAAGAGGTAGTCATATCCCGTGGGTACGTCCGTCCGTTAGAATAATGATAAACTTTTCTGCTTTAAAGTGGCAACGTTCTACGTGGACGGGAATAGGTGTTATTTTTAGACACTGATAATGCATAATTTGCAACCGTCTTTTAACCGGTTCCAACTGGTTTAAGTTCTGTATCGAGTGATATTAGATACGGAATGAAAACTGTGCTTTTAAAGGAAAATTCTGTAATTACCTACTGTGAGTTTCATTCCAGTTTGCTGCCTAAGAATTATAACAGGTATTCTGTCTTTCTAATTAACGTCTTGTTCATGATTCAAATCATCAGGTTTATGATTGTGTTTTGATGAATTCATACAAGTAAGAATAAATCACCACACCATAAATTAATTTATTCAAATTAGTTGTCCGGTAGTTTGAAATGCAATTTTCCTTTGACGTAAAAACTATGACTATTTTCTAATGTTAATTATACGACCTTTTGCGGGATTCCATGAATGCATAAGTAATTGTAATTGCAGTGTCAGAGAAGGGCGCAAAAATGATCAATTCCCCATAAAGAACACTCCTGCTGGGACTTGCTCGAGCGTATAAAGCTTTTTATTAGTGAATTGCAAATGCCTATTTGTTAGAAAAGCAATTCATTATTTCTTCAAAGATTTATTCTGTCTTTTGTATTCAAGTTCTTAGGAGAGTATTTCTTAATAATGACTTTTGTTGTTGTTATTAACACAAATGCCAATTGCCAATTAAGATTACCTATATCTTTTATTTAATGACATGATGAACAATAACAATTGCATTAAAATACATTATGAAATCGCCAATGATTGAATCAATAAAAATGATGATGGATTCTTACTTTTTATACGCGTGTTACACGAGTAGCAATGAATGGAAGGAAGTTGTTATTATTACATGAGACGTGAGATTCTTCCACAAGATAGCCCGTAAACGAATTTTAATGAGACAACAGCATAAGGATCGTTGAGAGATACTAATAATATGGCGTGGATCGCGCTTTGTATGCGTCCGCGCACGCGACGGTTACTCGCTTACATCTGCTAACTTCCGATTGCTGATAGGTGATTGAGTAACGATATCCGCGATATCATTCAGACGTATTCTGAATTCATTACGAGAAACACGTAATCTTTAAGATGCTAATTTTACATTACCTCAAGATCGTGTCTCTTTATTCTTGAAGTTTGCAGTAATATTCAGGTTTCCAAAAAAGTTTTTATTACGATGCATTTATCTTAAAGCTCGTCCTTCTCAGATCTACTGCTTTGCTTTCAAAGAATTCACTGGCATCTAGATCGAATTGATAACCTTTATTTTGGAACATTTTCTTGCTGGTGCAGTCTTTGTTATGACTTTAAGTGATAGCCGTACGGTATCTTCAGAGAGTTGTGTTTAAATTCGCCCGCAAAAATAAGCTATCGCGATTCGCGATCAGTAAAGAGTCGGCAAGTACAAATCGCGATGTTAGTTTGTGATTGCGCGACGCATTGCCGGCCTGACATTTGCGACGAGGTTTTGGACAGCGGCCCGTTAACGTCTGGTGGATGAGCTCGCCGGATATCCACACAGCGCAAGCAAAGTCCACTCACCCCTACATTAGGGGTGTCACGAAGGGAATAAGTACGTGAAACAAAGTCTAATAAATTATTACAATGAAAATCCAGGTCTAATTTTAGAGTAGTTAATAATTTGTATGGAGAAATCGCATTCGTCACATGGTATAAGGAAATGGTCAAACGACAGCCCTGGTCAGGTCGCATTGTCGCGCCTACAAAACTATCGCGTTACTATATGGAACAGTGCCATCCTCGTCTTGGTGATACCAACGACGGAACGTGTACGGGACGGGAGTGCCGATGCTCTTCATCAGTATGCGGCGCGCGCGCATGACTCACGCGACGTGACCTGCCTCCCCGACGTTCATTGTTGCTCGTGTACACTCGTCTCGCTGTCAGCCAGCACTTTCTAAACGTCCCTAACTATCGCCTTTTATACCCATATATCGCTTTGTAATCACATACGTCCACGATTATTGAATAGGTTTATTAATGCGATAATGCAATGTCAAGATTTTATACCTTAAGTCATGACAATAAATCATATTATTGGCAGTAGAGATACACAGACCACCACCTGCGCAAACAACAGAATGGTTCTATGAAACCCACCGTGAAAAGAATAGCAACAAAGTAGTAAACAAAGATAAATTGCTGCAGCTATTACAGTGACTGCAGAATGCGGCATTCATCAAGGAAATGCTTGAACAAGAAGTAAAAGCGAAGTAAGCAAGTAATGCGCGACATCGTTTATGCATGAGGTTACATTATGCATGGATTCCAATAGCAGACTCAGGACCTCTAATAACAGAAAAGCTGAGTTGTAGAGGTAGAACTCAGGTTTTTTAACAACGTACACAATATACCATTGAGTTTCTCAATAAACGGTTGGAAACCAATAAGGATATTTACGGTCTTGCATACATTTCCGCGTACTTTTACATTTCAGTGTTGGATTATTTTACATTCTACGTGCCATTTAAAACGGATTTAAATAGCATTTATAAATGTCAATTTATTTTCTGGTTGAAGATTTTAATATTTATCATGTAAAATAATGCATCCATTAAAGTCAAGACGCCTCTTGTAATGTGGTTAACTGCTGGGTAAATCCGGCCGTATCTACGCGAGTCTTCGTGAGAACAAGTGACAAGGCGTCTATCAATCTAAGACCGATTAATGGTATATCATTACGTACAACTAGTATGTTAATCAGCGATGTGATGAGAGAGTCTGGTGAAATGCAAAACAGGATACATTTAATTAAGTATTATTAGTCACCACGCTGATGGTTGAATAAAGCGTGCGTTGTCCACGACATGTTAATCTTCGTTTTCTTTGTGGATTGTTCAGGATAAGCTCACAATTGCACTTCGCGGGATACGGCACGACGGACTATATATACCTACATTTACTTATATAGAGCCATCTGAATGCTATGTCGTTACTTTCTTAAGAAAACAAAATCTTGTTTTTGTTTGTAGGCAAAGAGTCGTGGTCTTGTTTAATATGGTCGTGGTTGTAAAGATGCAGTCCGGAGTATTTCGTGCTCGGTCGAGCGTGAGATTCGCGTCGATGCTTCTTAGAGTGGATGACACTGCAGTTCTAATCTATTATCGTGGAGTATTGACCGGCATCTACACTTTGCGCGTGTAGTTAAGCTTCGCCAGCCAGACCACTCGGAATTAATTTCAGATTCATTTTAAAATTATTAGATTGCATTATAATAGAATAAGCTGTTGTTTGCTCTATATAGGTTTTGATGGTGCAGTTACTACTACAGTAAAGTTTGGTCATCAATAGTTTGACATTTGAAGTTATAATAGGCAAATGCCCTTTCTTCATATGTTGTCTTATTACATATTTCAACAATAGATACTTTTAAAATCAGATTCATTAACGATTTAGTGAAGAAGTAACACTAATTAAGACATAGACACGAAGTGTTCAATATCAAACCAAATTAGGAAGTAATAAAATTTTGCGGTCAACCGCAAGAAGTGGACATTGAATTAATTATGGCGGTGGAGCGCAGCGGGGGTCCGACCGCAAAACACTTTATCTTGTATGTGATGCACGTCTCTGCATTATACTGCAATCGTAGTACGAAAATGACGTGCAAAACTGCGAACTTTATAACAAAGAAGTACAGACATCGCGACGAACATATTAAGTGGTTAAAAGAGGTGTGGGAATACATTACTGAACAATATAGCTCCAGACATGACCACGTCAAGTTATTCTATACTCAATAAGGGATAAAATAGCATCGCTTTAACGAACCTTAAGAAATGCTCTTATAATAATCTGGTTGGGTATAGTGTCAATGCCAGGCGCGTGACGTGCGATGTAAATCGCGCGGTAATGCAGCCGAGATGCGCGGGCGTCTCATAACCGTCGCATTAAAGCAATGAATGAACAGAATGAGGGGAGCGCCATTATTCCAGCTATATTCATTTTGTGTCAGATCCACTGTCACTTATCTTACTCAGAACTGGATACTAAGAGAACTTTAGAAGATAAAGGATTTGGACGCAGACGAGTTATTTCTCGTTGTCTTCGAAATATAATTCCTGACTTAGTCTTGTTTTGGGATATGTCATCCTCAAACAGTTACTGTATGAAATTACTTGTGAATTGTTTAATGAGATTGTCTTTCCTGTTGTTTCAGCTCAAAGGATAACAACTATACAGCTGGATGGCGTACAGTACTTTATCTCAAGGATGAACCCATACAGCCCGGAACTCAACTATTTCCTCGCTTATCAATACTGCAGGTATGTTGCAATCTTTCATATTATACCATAGTCGGAGTCTTGTTCAAGATTTGCATCTCCTTAGGCGTTTTCTCGTGAGATAAATATTCCTTAATCGTGACTCTGTATGTTCTTATCTTGAGCGTCGTGTTCGTCTGGTTCAAATACTTATAGCATGGTGGTTGGACTAGTGTTAACAGGCGCCTAGTTTCGACGCATTAACCACTAGGAAGTGCAGGGTCATTTACATTACCGTTATAAAGTCCAGAGGACATTGAGAACAATATTGATGTCATTCAGACAGGCTTCAATGCGAATACAATAAATAGGTAATTTTGGTGGTAACAATACCTATCTTGTATCTACTTTTTAAAAATTAATTAGCCTATCGATTTCATTTATTAATTTTGTTCGTAATCATTACCTACCAATGTATTAAATTCCAGCAAAATAACGTGTCATGTCCACGAAGTAACAAAGTTCACCCGAGCGCTCCATCAATACATTTCGAAAGCGAGCACGTCTTTAGAATCTATTTCCTCTGAAGTTTGATAAATTATTAGTCTGCTGGTCCCGTTACACCACTGTTATGAAATAACGATTTCCTATATGAGAAAATGATTCCATTTGTTTGAAAATGGTATTGTGCCGCGAGCGCCACTAGAGAGGTGCCATATACCGCGATCTACCTCTAGATCCCACCACGTGCATTCTCAAATTGCTCGAGAGGTCAGTAGCCTCGTAGTTCGGTCACGATGTCCTTCCAACGCGTCGCTGTCACGACCTATTTACGGTTTCAATTGTTAATGATGGTGAAGCTCGACCCATAATATCCGTATCGCTAAATAAACGGAATCTATAAGGAAAATAATGAAACTGGTAAATCGATTAAGGTCACGGGAAACTCGTTGTAAAATATGACTTCGAATTCGCAGCGTGACAGGCGTGACGAGATGCAGTTCAGGAGCAGGTGCTGCGTGACGACAAGTTTTATGGTGATGCGTCTCGGTCGCAATAACACCGGACCCGTGGATAATTTACAAACTGCTCCGAGCCGTGTTACGGGTTCGCTTTGATAGCGATGACAAAAAGATACTAACGGTACTGATATGACGAGCACGCGTGATTGTCGCCGATTTTTTGTTGCACCATCTAAATAAATAATAGCACAAAAATAAAACACGAAGTTATTAGTGAGAACACAAATGCAATAAAAAGTTAATAGAAACCATGAAATTTCAAAAATTTCAAAGGCGAGTGGTATTAAAATAGAGCATGAGCACAGTTAAGGATAAAAATAAAGTTTATTTATAAATGACCAATTTTAAAACTGGTTCCGTTGAGGTCCGAAACGAGATGGGGCAAAAAGAAATATGGCACCAAAGTATGCTGAAGGTGCTTAATGGACTTGGGCAAATATTTAGCAGTAAGTTCATGATAAATTCAAGCACAGTATAATTTATGACGTTTAAATTCGAGTACTTAATAGAAGACTTGAAACGTGTTTTGCTTTTCAATGGCAGTTCGTTTCTTGGGAGACGTCGTGATGTTTCATTGATGGTATATAGTTTACTTGAATTGTTTTACCTATTTGAGTAACTGTTACGGCTTCAACGTTTTCCCACAGCCTTTTGATGTAAGTCATAGATAATATTTTTAACTGTAAAAATCCGTGTGACTTAGTGCACAATTATAGCAATCAGTTACCACAATTTCCTCTAATAAACTATAAATTCCAGTATACAGCGATTAACGACGTTTATCGCGCTGCAACTTAAGTGTTTCCTTTTACTTTACAACCAAAAGAAATTAAAATAGCATTCGGTTTGTTACAATTAAAAAATACTTGAAATATCACTACCGTCGTACAGTGGACATTTAATAGAGCTTTTACCCTACAGTAGCATGATGTCGTAGAGGTTTTTAATCTCTCAGAGTTTTCTGAACTTAACTTGGAATGTGGTCCCATCGTGGCAAGGCCGTGGCCTGAACGGCTTGTCTTTAGCGAATAAATTGCATCTCGATAAACAGGCTTTGGTAACTTGTATTCTGTTCGGGCTAATAGCTGAATACGATTAGCAGCAACGATAGTATTCTCCTCGATAGTTATTTAACGGAATAGCATTTATGGTTAGCACATGTTAATAGCGTTGCCATAAAGTCACGTCTTTCGCGGAACAAATGAAAGTCAGATATTTGATGATCGGTCGTGGATGTTATCAATTGTGTGATGTTTACTGTTTATTAAGATGTCTTGAGTTTACCAGCATAAAGTAGGAATGGTGTACATCCTAAAATTGAAATATAACTCTTGTTTTTCGAACTTAATTAAACTGTCAAATACCAAGCGGTCACCGGTGACCGCAACCTATTGTTCTATAATTGTGTCTGCAAAACCGGTACTCGACGAGTTAAACGAGCATTTCTTTTGGTTTGAACTTCAGAGTCACTATAGGTAGGTTTTAGTTTTCATCTTTTCAAATTGAAGTTCTTTGTTATCACTCATGGTAAAGAATTTAAACTTAACATTAAATGTAAATATTTATGTTTTTGCAGATCATTAGGCTTGCAGCTTGCATCTTTTGAAACAAAGGAAAAGGCTGATTCCATAACAACATACCTGACGAATGCTGGTAAGCAGCCTTATTTAAGTTTGAACATTATGTTTTGTCCTAGTTTCGTTTGGCTAAGAATTTATTAAAATGTATTTCATTTCCAGGGTACAATAAATACGACTTTTGGACATCAGGCAACAATTTAGGTACGGATATGTATCTATGGATGAGTACAGGACTGCCGTTTAACGCGACTTTCAACTACATGCGACGGTTGCCAATGGACGCGCCCAGCCAGCACACGGACGACAGCATTGACCCCCTCGATGTACCACAGGGCAGCACCGCGCCTCAACGCACCGCTAGACACGGGTACGTTGTTTTCCATAGTAAAGGCAACGGAACAATGAGGTATCAGTAAAGTCACTAATAAAGATGTCATTTCTTTATTACATTACCATCCGTTCTGATTTCAAGAAGGTTATAGGTTCCCATGTTCGGAAGTCGACAATTTAATAAAAGTTTTCTTGAAAATTGCCGGTTGCGCGCTTTTCCCACGATGCGCTCTACTGGCAACGCTAACTCGTTTATAAATAACATAGCATTAAAGGGCAATGCTTTTTAAATTCCCTGTACCGGTTCTACAATGCAATATTTCATAAAAACTAGTCGGTATTCCAGAACGGAGCACGTGATGACGAACGGCTGCGTGTCCCTAAAGGCGCCTACTTTCCACTGGGAACCACAGCACTGCGGCGAGATCAAGGACTTCATCTGCGAACAGACGCGCTGCTACTACTACAACTACGGCTCCATCCCCGTGTCTTCCGCGCAGGGGTAATGCCAGGTGAGATGCCAGCCGTCTCCGGAGGCCCGCTCCCCGACTAGCCGCGCGCTCCCCCTCTCACATGTTTAGCGGCTTCTATACACAGGTCCCGAGTTTCGAGTTCACGAATTTCATCAAATGGTATTCAACGTGTCCAAACGACGACATGATTAACTTCAATAACATTTGTGATTCTAGTTTGCGATGTAGTCAGTGTGCTAACATTTTGGTCCAAGTTTAAACCTTGGTTCCACTTCGATGTTTGTTCGTAGCGCGCGGGCCGCGGGATCAGGCCTCTGCGCCAACCCAACCACCAAACAAGAGCCCTACACCCAGCAGACAACATTTGGCATTTATGACGTTAACGTCTTTAACTATCACAATATTATTTTTTATTGTCACATTAACACACTTTCAAAATTCACAAAATCTTTTGGTGGGTGGGTGAAGGGGGCTTTGCTTGGTATCTCTTGTTTAAGTGATACTTTTATTTGTTGAATAGCATCTTGTGATTAACAAACTTATTATTGTATTAAAATATACTAATACCAATAACATAATTGGCCGTACATATTATTATAATGATTGAGCACAATTTAGCAAACTTAAAAAGTTCTCACTAATCGATAACTTCGTAGTTATTGTAAGTAATAGCCAATTTGCATTTTACAAGCCGCTCTCTAACACGAGGGTCGGTATGTTCTGCCGGTAGGAAGCCGCTGTCGATGACGACGACGACGACCGCCCACCCTCTGACGTCGTCGTCGCCGCCTCCGCCGCGCTCCGAACACCTGCCGACACACTTCACCCTCAACGACCTCATCGGCAAACTGCGACCCACCTCTCTCGACGGCCTGCAGTCGCCGCACATTAAGAAGCTTGGCATCCTGCCGTCGTCTCCTCAGATTGATTCTCACTACTCGCGTGCGTCCGACGCACATGCGCTTGACCACGATCATGATCAGGAACAGAAGGAGGAGGTGACGCAGGGCCCGTACGACGACGACGAGGGCATGGCGGGTGACGACCCGGCCGCGTATCTGAGCCACGAGGCGCACGCGCCGGTCGACGACGCTCCGTCCACCGCCGAGCCGGACGCGACCGAGCACTCCGTCCACGCCAGCGGCATGCTGGCACCTCCCGCCTACTAGTGTCCGGCTGAGCGGTCCACATTTATTTTTTCGTGACAATTAGGTAATGAATCTACCAAAAGTATTATTTCAATAATTTGAGGCATTTATACGTATGTTAAGATGTTTTACTTTAGAAGCTTGCGTGTTGAGGGTGTACTGTACGCCTTGTTGTATTGATATCACGTAATGTAAATGAGATTTCTAGTATCGTAATATTTTCCAGCTTATACATGAATGATTATGGGGATTTCGAAGGTATATTATGGGGCAATATGATTTATTAAACTAGGTTGAAGGTGCTGGCGACTCGCCTGCGTGCGACTTGCCTCCGTCTTCGTAGTGTTGAATATCACAAAATGAGTATTCCACGTATAGGTACCTACACTTTACTAAGGTTAATAACGTAGAAGCATCAGATCTCCGTTATTTTTGATGATAAACCGTAAAATGTATTAATTTAATGTAAGAAAATTAAGTGAATATTGATTGTCTGGACATATCATTTGAAATACATAGTGGTTTAAGATAGTGTTTATATACGTGACGTACCTAGTTAAGTATATTAAGTTGAAACTCAAGAATTTAAAGAATAGTGATGTAGCGAAGTTAATAAAGTTTATACTTAATAAGAGACAGATGTTTAATTTATCTATAACATAGCCTTTTATCTACAGTACACTCCAACATCCCCGTACAGTTCAAATGTTGAATTAAAAAGGACTACATAGGTAATATGGTCAAAAATAAAATAACTCACCATCCATTGACGACTCCTTCCACGTTGAGCATCGGCACAATCTTGAACACGTACTTTGCTCGAAGAGCTGCAGCAGCAATGGAAGGACCGAGCAAGCAGCCCAGGGTCCCATCCATCACCCAGGATGCGTTACTCTCACCAGGATGAACGCGTGCCGTCAGGAACACGATCTCTCGATCCTGTTCACATGGTGATCTTAATATTTAGACTTTAGTAATCTACTAAATCTAGTACACGGAACTGGAAAATAATTGCCTATATCACTAAACTCACTCTCGAGAATGGAACAGAATAACGTACGATATTGTAAGACAAAGTGATAGATGACAGCCATAGTTTGGGCATTTATATGGTTGATCTAAATCATAAACCGTCTCATTCATGTATGCTTCTGGATTGATTGCTCTATCTACACTGGAGAATAGTTTCATCCTGAAAATTAGGAAGCAAAGCAATTATATTATTACAACTATAACAAAATGGGTAGTGGAACCGCTACTGATAAATAGTGTAGTGCTGACGAAAGTTTCGATATTCATTGCTATCGTTGATTAGAGTAGACTCGGTGTATAAGGCAAACCAGTATGTTAAATTCAAAATGACTTAGAATTTTGCATTAGGTACATAATAAGCTAATTATCTCAAATTCCCTAGAACTGCAGTACTTGCATAACTCGACCTTGGAAAAATACGGTACTCTTAAGTTTGAGTACTCGTAATCGTTTTTCAAGAGCCAGCTAATGTTGTGGCAAGGCTGTACTCCGTACCTATCTAAGGTAGAGTTAATTGATCGATAAAAATAGCAAGAAACTCGAATTAAGATGCATGTCGCTAGCACTGAGTATGTGCAGCATCTTGTTCCTTACTTAGAAGAAGAATTTCAAGCACGTAAGTTCTAAAGTATTTTATGGAGAAAAACAACATACCACGATAGGATTGGAAGGCGTGTCTTCGGCGGAAACCGTAAGCAACGGGACCTCGTTGTTGTTGAGGGAATAGCAGAGAGGCTCTGCGCGCAGGTACGATCCTGATGGCAACTGCAAGCTCCATTGCCAAATCCGAGTCTGGTGAATGAAGGTAATTCGTATACCGGTAAATTATTTTACAGGGAAATGAAAATTGATATAAAAAGAGCAAAATGAATTTGAATTTTTGCAAAAACAAGGCGCAATTAGTAGAAAAATTATTAGATACTCTATTGAACAATTATTTATTTCTGAGCAAAAAACAAAGCTATATTAACTATTAACGTAGAATCCTTTAGTCTTAATGATATGTTATCCAGTATATAGAAATGAAAGTCATTTCCTGAATTAATTCGAACATTTACAGTGAAAAGGCTTGTTTTTATTCGTCCTTGATCGTTTTCTAGAAAAGGTTATTCCTTGTCATTATTTTTAAATGCTTTTACCATTTCATTTCCTTTATTCGAGTTTTATAGCCTGAAAATCTAATTCGCATTTGCTGTAGGACCCTTAAATAGATAGATTTTAAATGGTCCTTAAACAAAGGCCATAGACATGGACAATCTTTGTCATGTACGTCTCAAACATAATTGAATTTCTTAAGTCCTTTTTGCTTGTCGGTCGTAAATTTTATTCGAATATCGCAATACAGCAAAGGTAGATCTTTCTGTTTAGACACATTTCAAAATTACAAAACCTAATTAATTTTAACTCGTCAAAGATTAGGACCAAAGGAGACTAAAGTCTCATAGAATAGATAAGTAATATACATGCTCACCATCATCATAGAATATGTGAAGGGGAAGTGGTATGCGATGTAGACAACATCGTTTGTATGTGGAAAGTCGATGTTGAAGGTGACGGTCAGGTAGCATTTGTTGTGGTTCTTCTGGTTTGCATAGTGGTAGCTGTTCCGATAGTAGCAGATGTCGGAACCAGCCCGTACCCAACCTGGCAACAGGCGTTATCTAATATCAATCTTATACTGTTATATATAAAGCTGAAGAGTTTGTATGTTTGGTTGTTTGTTTGTTTGTTTGTTTGAAAGCGCTAATCTCAGAAACTACTGGTCTGATTTGAAAAATTATTCCTGTGTTGGATAGTCCATTTATCGAGGAAAGTTATAGACTATAAATCATCACACCACAATGAATAGGAACACGACACCAGCAGAGTGGGTAAAATCGCGCGGGAGATCTATGTTAAAACTGTTTTTGAAAGTAAAATTATTAGCATCAGAATGTTATGTTATGTTATGTTTCACATAATTTTAAGTAAACCTATACCATATACACAATGACTACTATATAGTACACCTACCTGGTCTTCCCAGAACTGCTTCTTTTACGGAATACATGACTGGCTTCATGCCAAAGTTAAACTGACTGTCAGACTTCTCGCAGTTCACGATATTGAATATATAAGGGCGGCCCTGCTGCATGTTGCGGACCTCGAAGTAGAACCACTGATGACGCTTCGTCGAGTTCACATCTGGCATGAGAATTAGCTCGTACTCTCTCGGACCTACCTGAAGTTACTCATTTTGTAGATATGAATATTATTTGTATTATGGATGAAGTTGAACTCAATTTTTTAAGTTTATTATGTAATTTCCATAAGCTATGATAATATATTGACATATATGGCAATTTTGAACAAGAAGACATAACCAATAAAAATTAGGACGTAATAAATATCCTTCTCCACGTGAGAAGAGGCTTTGCTCAGCAGTGGGTACTTATAGGCTGTTGTTGATGATAAAGATACAAAGAAACATAAACGAGATTTGACCACATATAAAATATTTTAATCGTTACTGGACTTTTGCTCCATACATTTTTGGGCATTGTCCTTTTTAATTAGAGTATAGTCAATACTAAGTAGGTTCTATTATTTTGATTACTACTATTACCTGAATAACTTTCCTCAGATTTCCAGACTCGAACCTTGATTCAAATGCAAGTCTTGAGGAGTAACTATTGACCTTGGTGATCTCCTGCTCATCCGTGTTAGTCAAGCCTATACTTTCTGAGCTAAAACTAAAAGTAAATTGATCAATTAGGCTGACGAACATTTTTAGTACATGAAATTATAGTCAAAATAAAAAAGACATTCTGCGTAGTCGTTGTTGGTCGTGTGAAATAAGGACCTTTCGTGTTATCATATGATAACACGAAAGGTCCTGTACAGTGTTGGCAACACTGTTATATGTATTAGTTGTTACCTTTTTTGAGCTCCAGAGTCGGTATTAGCAGACGCGCTGCAAAGCTGATCTAAATCATAAACCGTCTCATTCATGTATGCTTCTGGATTGATTGCTCTATCTACACAGGACAGTAGTTTCATCCTGAAAATAAGGAAACAAAGCTTACAATGTTGAACTATTTATAATCAAAGTCTCTTAGTAACAGTATTTACATTTCACTTAATCACCTTCGACAACAATTGTGACGTCATAGACTTTAAAATAGAAAATATTGTGACGCTTTTCCTTCTACCTGTTTGAAAAATATTGTTCAAATAAACATTAATATTTCGATATCTATATTAATGTGAGTCACGATAACATCGCTGTTGGTGACGTAAAATATAAAGTGAAATAAAATAAGCACCAACCTGCACGCACTCCGCTCCATCTTGTTTAAGGGTTCAGGATGGTCGAGGCCCTGGCCTCCCATCATGTCAGGGTAGGCTACTTTGACGAAGGGTATCACACTTTTCACCCGACTAGATATCGTAGAGTACACACTCGCAAACGCGTTGTACTTGGAAATGTCTTTATGTATCTTCAACGACGACCATGATGTTGTAGCTGTCAAAAACAAAAATAAATTGTGAAATTTGCTCCGTGTAATGTTCTAGATAACCATTTTATTATTAAAGATACTCACAAGTACTCTCATGAATTTTATGGTGTAAAAATGATGACGTCTGCCCAGGTCCCAAGACATTTTCATAGTCAGTATTACCCAAAACGGTAGTTAGCGATAGATTTAAGTTAGAGGTGACAGCCCTGTTCCCACTGGTTTGTGGAAACAGAAAATCTTCTAATATCGACCCTCGAGAATTTGATCGACTTTTAACAAGTCTTATTTGCTTGTTGTATGAACCAAATTCTTTAAAATAAATAAAATATCTGTAAAAAAGAGAAATATTTTTACAGATTTATAAATATAGAGGTATAGACTTGGAATTACATTTCAAATTATCATAATATTGTATAACGAGGCATACAGCCTCCTACATGTACCTAGTATTCATACTGATGAAAACTATAAAACTACTTCTCTACAACTTTTGTCAATAATGGTAATACCACAGAACATATAAAGAAGGCTAGAAAGGAAATAGTTCCTGATTTGTATTAGAACACGCGTCGCCGTTTGTCCCCCACTCTTTAACTTTACTACAAGCAAGAGACCAATACCTACGCGGAAAATGCACACAAATAAACAACACGCACTAGGTTAAAAGATTTGTTATTGGTCGTCACACTGACGCAATCACTTCGTTTGACATACACTAATACAGGCGTAAAAAACTCATATATGGTAGGGGGAGCGAAAGATCGATTATTGATATCGATAAAATTAATGGCATCTAGCTTCTTAATTTACATGTATTGCGGACTATGCGGATTTGTATAAGGCATATTGTGTACATGTATTTACGTTAATGTAAATAACTATACATAGAAAAATACATAACTGATTTTTAAAATCAATTACATTAATAACATTAAAATATTTTGACATGGAATATATATAAGTAAATTGTTGATTGGTAGTAATCAAAAAAGTATAAAAAACCGAAAAGGTATTATTTCGATTTTGTTTTGTTTTCAACTGTAAGTTTTATAAAAATAAAAGGAGTCTGGGAAGTCATGGGGTCAAAAATAATACATTTGTCGGAAGAATGGTGTGGGCGATGTCAAGCGAGAACCTCTTCGTCATATATATCGGTAGAGATATGTTTATGGAGTAATAAAACAATTAAATCTTCGCAATTAAAGTAACGTTTGTGCACAATAAAATTACTCAGCGATTGCGTAACGTGTGAACTGGGCAACGATTGACGAACGACTGACTCGAGCTTGCGCTTGCGCTGCTTTATATATCACTCGGTGGTGGGGTTGAAGTGACGTCGTCAGTTGTTTGTTCACTGCTTGCCCATTACATTCGCAGTTTACAAAATAATGACGGCGGCGCCGTCACGGCCATACTGACGTACGCTCGTCCTCGAGCGTTTTCCGAGCATCTGGGAATAAGATAACAACCCGTTCGTTCATCCTGGCATTTCTAATCTCTATATAGTATAACCTTTAACAAAAGCTTTCAATATTGTGCGGGTTCGGTTAACCCTTCAGCTTACCATAACTACTACGTTATCATCACTCATCAGTATTAGAACTGGAGACGATTGTGCTAGGCCGGATAAATATCCCTTTAGCGCATGCTAGACTGGACATCAGTCCCTTTAGCGTATGCTAGACTGGACATCAGTCCCTTTAGCGTATGCTAGACCGGACATCAGAAGTGGGATGGACCAGGATTATTGAAAATGTTAAAATTATCGGAGCCGGTTCCTACATGCAAATGCGACAAAGAAGATAGTGCTGCAAGATTGGAAGTGCCTAGCTATACATAGCTAGGTACTCAGTAGTGAAGATTCAACGTGGCTAACGTTGAGGCAGCTACTTCGAACTGAATCGCTATCTGAAGCAGCAAATGAAGACATGACGTGGTCCCAATTCAAGCCGGAGTACATTGGCGTCCAGTGACAGCATGAGATACGCGGCGTTAACGCAGCGTTTGGTGAGCGGCGTGTTGATGTCTGCAATTGGACACTGCTGCCATCGGGATTATACCAGTCATTGTCGTCCCACGGCGGGACTGGCGCGCATTCGCCGCGCACATGGCGCTAAACTCGCCGTCACATTTTTACTTAATTCAAAATATATAAAATATAATTGTAATGTAATTTCTCCTTAAGGAATGAAAAATCATAAAATAATGAAATATTGAGAATTATCATAACGTAACCATATCATGATATATCTAATCTGTGCTCAAAACTCTGTTATTGTCTCTGTTAGATATCATCATGACATTCGTATGATGACAACAGATAATCGTCGTTCGTATTTCTTTAATAGTTAATATAAATAGAAATTATTATATAGATAGTTTCGGTTACATAATTTCCTTTACTGAATGTGAGTGGTATGCAAATTAACTTAGAAAGTACGTAGGTATAAGTTGTATGAAATAGCGCCGCAACCTCCAGGCCAACACAATATTTTAGCTCACGTAAATTGAGTCAGCTCTAAAAGCTCTGAAAACTAGAAAAGTCATCAGGTGTACATAGCTATTCTTAAAAAAGGTACAATACAATCGCTCCCAGGATATAATGCCATCTTATTTGTTGTCATAGCTTTGTTCTCGAATAGAAAACCTCAACAACTATTTTAAATTATTTACTACAATTTCAGCTGGCTTTTAAGAATTTCTCATAGTTTCAACTATTTACAATTTGGGCCTAAGCATGTATGAAAGAGTATCCATCTTACGAAAAATGATTTAGATGTCGCTTAGATGATATCAAGGTAGAAATGTAAAACAAAATTTCCTAAATCATAAAATCAGTCTACTTACTGAACAAAACATAACGAACACATAAAAAATTATATAAAACTGAAATACGAATAAAATGCCTCACTTAAAACCTATTTCATAATTAGTCGTAATAAATAAAATTATTTTAGTTATAATATGTATAATTTGATAATAATCCTTTGTATCATAGTAATTATCGACATTGTTTACAAATTGACACTTCTCTATATCGATTCGAGGAAATGACGTTTTGATTTGATAGTCGGAACTCTCGTTGTGAACGTAATACATTGCGCGATCGTTAATGTAGTGCAAAACGGTACGTATCTATTGCAAGCAATGTATACTGCTTGCGATAATGTCGTTTTTGTCTAGAAACGTCATAATATTAATGTTATAATTACAAATATCACAAGTATATTAATGTTTTTGGAGTCACTGATGGAAAGAAATCCCGTCTCGTGCTACATTGCACACCTGTCTTCTTTTCCGACACATTACAATAGTCCAAGACGGCATAATTTAATATTATTTGCGGAGTTTCGTACGCTGTCACAACAACATTGCGTTTGATAGCCGGTTTTTGACATTTTGGTAGATTTGGAGTATTTGCTCATAACTGCGGCACGCGTTTACCGCCCACAAGGCCGTTCTATCCTCCTTTATATGTTCTGTGGGTAATACAACAAAACAAATTTTGCCATATTGAGAATTTCGAAAGAGGCATAAGAATAAAAAGCAACATTACTTTTTTAAGTCTTCTAAGTCTCTCTCATTAGGATTGATCCAGAGTGTACTTTGCAAACTGTCACCACTCTTTGTAGTATTTTGTAGCAATACTTTCTCCGCTTCTTCTACGCTTTCCGACTTCAATTCATGGTCGTCAAAATCCATGTCTGGGAATTCATCAATGCCTTCTATATCTGTATCTGGACCTTCATCTTCAAGATCTGAATTAACCGTCTTGGAATCTGAGTTAGCTGCTTCTTCTTCATCTTCATGACACGGCCATGATGCATTTGTGCCTGTAAATAATTTTGGAAATGCGTGAAACTATTGTTTTTTGTACTTCTCACTGGTTTCATCACTTTATTAGTCCTGTTTGACTGTCTATGTTTATCATTGAGAGTCATCTATGACTTAAACAAGGAATAGTACTATTGTGGTAGGGGGCAATCTATTATAAAACGTAGCACAATTCCAGAGTACTATCATTGAGAATTTCGACAATTAACCTTTAGAGGTATAACAAGAAATTACTATCAGGTATCGAACCCAAAATAATTGACAATAGCATTTGTGACCACTTGAGCATTACTCAATCTAGATTCAGTTATTTTATAATTAGTATTTCATACCTTTCAAAATAGGATTCAGATTGAATGACGCTGGACTGGATACTGGTACCGGCAATGCTTGGTGCTTCAAGCATAACGTTATAACTGAGCATACACGTGCTAACAAGCCATCGAACTCAGGTTCATCAGGACATTGCGAGCAGAACCTGTGCAACGTTTGGACATGTTTCTTCGTACATAGTGCTCTCCGTCCAGTCTCTGAGAAATTAACACTTCATTATGATATATTGAAGAAACATAAAATGTCTTTAGCTGGTTTGAGAAATGGTAATGAAATGATCTTAATTGTATCAGGCAAAGTATATGCCGGTTGCGATGTTTTAAAAGCAATCATAGCGGGCCTTCATACAAACGGCACGTTTCATCAATTCAATAGAACTTAAAACCTTAAAATAAGGTAATTTCCAAATTTCGAAACAAAATACTGACATCATTCCTTAGTACTACCAGGAGAGCTGATTGAAAAATAGTATCATTACCGAGCTGAACATTTCAAATAGATACGTACTAATATTGCAAAGATGCTGCAGAGTCTGAAGAATATGTGCACATATCTTGAGCCTCATGCGTCCTTCGTAGCGATCCCACCGGTCGAACACCCTGAGAAGCACGCTACAGAGGCCTGTCTTCACGATCTGCATGCAGCACACCTCTGTGTGAGTTACGCACGTGTGATCAAGTGACAAACACATGGCGCTTTGGACATGCAAACATAAATTGTCAACAGAACATAGCAAAGATTCACTAGCGACAAAAATAATCCGAACTTGTAGGTAAAAGTAAGGCTGTGTTGCGTGTCTCGAAACAAAACTGTTTTTGTGATATCATTCGACTGTGACAAATTATTGTGAGTCAGCCTATGGATTGTATGCGACCTATTGTCTTTAGTACACATAATGTTCAAACAATTAATCACGTAGAAACAAAGATAAAGATGATCATTATTTAAGAAGTAAATGATATTGATCACTTAACTATTTTTACTGAAATAATCAATAGCATCGAGGCAAAGCCGGAGTCTAGCAGTCGGGATGAAGCCGAGGCTGACCAAGACACGCTCGTAAGTTGCAACAACACCATCACGGATCAAAATGGAGGTTGTAACCGCTGAAATTTAAAAATACTTTTCTTAAAATCAATCTACTTACCTAAGTAACTTGCGATTCGTAAGATATTAATATTATGATAAATTAGTTTTCATCTGAACGAATACCAAAAACATTACTTAAGTTAAGATACTTTTAACAAGGCAGTTAATATACAGGCAGCGACATGAAATTCAATACGGCAGGCAAAAAACTCACCATTCTTGGCCAATTGTTTCATAATGACGAGTAAAGGGAAAATGATTTTATTATCCGTAAAGTGTCCCTTTAATATAAGATGCATAGTCCTCACGCATCCCAGCATCCTCACTTTCATCGCGAATTTTGGATCTGGAATAAAAATGGGGTATTCTATAATATCATGATGCATTATAAAACAATTTATAAACTGAGCGAAAAAATGAGTGCTCATTTAAAATTAATATTGGTAACCTCGTGAGCTAAGAGGTGCAAGTATCCATAGAAGATCTTGCAGCACCAACTCTGTGCCAGCGTGTCGGTCCCTCTTGTCATGCATGGTGCTGATTACCTTGCGTACAATTATTTGTGTGCCTTTTATCTGAATGAAGTCTTGTGCGCACTGATGCCGGGCCAAGTTGTTAGCTGGAAGCAACCGCGTAAGTTAGGGTCCGTACCTCTCGGCGCTAACGAGGCGAGGATCCACACGAGGTCCTGCAGCATCAGCTCGGTGCCGACGTTGCCGTCGCGTTTGCCGTGCGTAGTTATCATCGTGCGGATCACCACCTGCGTGCCGTTTATCGATATGAAGTGCTGTGAGCACTGCTGCCTCGCGAGGTTGTTCGCTGAAATTGTCGATATCGACAAGTTTTGTAATACATTTTTGTACAGATTACTTTATGCTTTGTTTTAAAATAAGTATTTAGTTTGTTATTGATTTAATTTACATTTAATTACTGTTTATATGTAAAGGAAGTTTGACATTTACAAGGCGGCTGTTGTATATGTAATTGAAATTCATAAAAAAGTCAATGTTGAAATATTATGTTAATTTGATTGAACACTGTAGTGCGGTGAAATGACAATTGAATTGACAATAGCTGCAATATTACACATTACAAGGCCGTGTTGTCAACTGGTCCAATGTCACATAAGTAAGATCTTCTTAAATGTCAGTAGGTAGGCCAAATGGAGGCACCAAGTAGAAAGGGTACAAGAAGCAAATATTTAAATGTCGCAGTTGCTTAATCTCCTACGTGCAGTCTTTTTAAATTCAAAAGCAAAATGTGCAATTACTAAAACAAAACATGTTAAATCGGTATCAGTTAATCTTAGCGGCATTTTTGTAACACGCATTTTGTAACTTCGTCTGAACAAAGGATTAATGCATGCAGTGCTGTACAAGATATTATTTGTATTAATATTGATTAGTTTGTATCGCGTTATTGATTTGTACAATTTGCAATAAATACCAACGTATTTACATTATAAGCGGCACACGGGACATACCCTTTTTATTAAGTGGAGGCACTTTATTTTCTTTGCCTGACTTTTTTGTTTCTTTCTTCTTGATCCCCGATGTTTCAGTGGGAACTAATTATTTAAAATATTTGCTCATTAAATTGTAACGAAGGCTATCATTTATTATTGCTTTCAATACTTTATTTCCATTGCCTATCTATAAATAAAACTTATAAGTGGCATGCTTCACGCCCATGCTTGCCTGATCATGATCTATAAATTTGATCCAAAATGTCATTTTCAATGAATTTATTTCGTAACTTAATATCAATATGTCATATCGTATGACATAGCTAAAAGTCGTAGGCAGTAATACTATAGATAGTGATCTTGGTCGCGTCTTTTAAATCTAGATGATGCAATATTGAAGGCAGCTTGAAATTATATATCTTGTAAGTAATAACTATTTACCTGAACATTTTTTTCCTTTCCCTTGTTTCAAACATAAAACTTCCCTTAATATTGCTGTAATGTATGTGGTCGTTGCTGTGTCTCTGGAGGTCTGGAAATAAAACGATAAATCATTTCATATTTTCCCAAAATATAATGGTTGGTTTATAACTATATGTGTTTTATATAGGTACTAACTTCCAATATGGCAAGAAGCATCTGTATGGCCCCTGATTGTTTGTTCCACAGTTTATCCAATGTGCTCTGTCGAACATGTTTATCTGAAAACAAAAGTAGTTTAGAATTAATCAACGTGTCCAAACATAAGTTACATTAGTTATGTATGTAGTGACATTTGAATATTGGTGTGAATGTCAGAACGTAGGGTCGTCGCCGGTGCGTAGAGAGGGCGTCCTCGTGCGTCGGTACGAGCGCGATGACCGTGCGTATGCGCCGACTGGCTGCCACCACTCCGCTTCCGCGAGTCTTTTTGTTCTCATACTACAACTGGAGCAGATCATCGGTCCCCGAGGCCGACTAGTGGTCTTTCTAAAGTATTATTATAGCCGTAAATACCTCCATTCCGGTATAATTGCGCCATGTCTGGTAGTACATTTTGATCCTATACTATATCAATCCTGTTTGTCAAATCGTCAACAAGTATAATTGAACCTGCCAAAGTATATCGTTCGCAATCATTTCAAATGTCCTTATCGACTGTTATGCATATTTTATTAAACGTTTCATTACGATAATTGGAATATAATTTGGCTGAGTAAGCATTAAGGTAGCGTTTTTGTGCTATTTATATGTACCTAAGGTTTATGAACCAGCAATTTAATTAAATATACAGATAAATTGTTCGTACTGGTAATAAAATAAAACCAGACCATTTCCACGTACATATGTAGGTATAACAGGTATACCTTAATAGTTATAAGTTTTATGTTTATTATAAATTAATTAAATTGGAAACGATAGAGTAATTTTACCTACAGTACACCTAGAATTTAGCTAACACAGTTACAGTTAGCAGAATATAACCGTGCAAAAATCTTGACCGTTGGTTACGGAAGTGCATAATTAATTTCAAGTACATTGTTGTTTATGTCGTATCAAAATGTGCATATGGCCTAGTGGGGCAGTAATGACAATGACATGCCGTCTCGCTGGCGTTGCTGGCGGGTCGCCAGCGGGGCACACGCGTGGCTGCGACGTCACAACTACGGCTTCTGGGCGGGCAGCGGCCGCGTCCACCCGGCGCGGATCTAAATACGCGGGACGCCATTTCTAGAACATACTCACGCCGCCGTAGCAACTAACTACCAACAGACCGGACGCTACCGAAATGTAATTTTGATTACATGCTTCAGGAAATTTCATATATCTAACTCGTGTCTGAACGTGCAATGGATCAGGAAATTAGCAGTAAGAATGATAGAGAGAAACACTCTGGCATACAATACACTAAATATTTTCATACTGATTTATTTCTTATTGATTTAGATACTAAGTATGGTGATTTACAATTAGAAATAAGTCAACGTCATTCGGTTCACCTCATGCCAGCACGTTTCATTAGGCGCATTGACAGCTATTTGATTGGCATTGTAAGTGATCACTTCAAAATGTACGACCTTACTGACACAAACATGGCTTCTTCACTAAAGTCTGTGGTTGGGGGATAATTAACGGATATATAATTGTACGGGATACGAACAAGACGCTTCATGTATGTAATACGCTCAATTACAACGGTTACGCTACTAGTACTGCTGAGTGCCAATAGCAAAATTGGAAACATGTCCCTGTCTGCAGCTGGCAGATATTTAATATTATCAAATATCTAGATTGGCATCATTTACATGTGAGAATTTTGATACTTATGTGTACCTACCTCTACTATAGTAATGAGATTCCAGTGTCAAAAAACTAGTGTATCTCGACGTTCTAGCTCAAGTTGCATTGCCTTGATTTTTTGAAGGTCTTGGTAATAAGAAAAAAAGTTTTCCGGATCAAAATATATGTTTAAACACAAGGTACATTATAACCAGGAACTCTATGAAGATTTTAGACGCTTTAGGACAGATTAAATTCAAACTCTACAAAGGAAATGAGACCGTACAGCTTCCCATGTGGAATATAAGATATCTCTTGAATATTTACTTCCTTGGCACATCTGACACTAATCTTAGTTTATAGCTCTAAACTTTGCAAGGAAAACATTCGTATTTATATTACTGAAAGTTTATTTTTAATAGTGTCATGTCGCGGGTAGAAGACGTTAATTCATTCGCTTCAATTAATTTCGTTTCAAAACAAAATGTCGACAGTTTTTATTATTTATTGGTTTCTCGTATCACTGTTTTTACATGTAAAAACTGCGTTGATAAATTGCAATTTCTTAGTCAATTTAATTCTTATGCCATCTGATTAATTACTGCGTGACTTTTGTAAATATTGACATGACCAGCATCGGTTCCATCACAACGAGTTTCTTCATCAGTTTTCTTTTTGATCAATATTAATTAGGGATGAAGTTGACAGATGTAAGTAGTTTTATTTGCACGGATACCTGCAGTTTTTTTAAAAAATTGTCTGTCAAAACAGTCAGTAAATGACTTGTATATCTCGTTACCTTCCTATAGAAAAAATCCTTTAAAACGAAAACATGCTTATTGATATCTAATGTAAATAGACACGTTTTCTAGTAGAAGGATCATTTGAAATAAATAACGCCAAACAAGAAATCATAATAATATAATAATTACACTTGGAAGCAAAAAAACGAAATTTTATCGAACCTTCTATAACTTTAATAAAAATATTATTTTTACAACAAAATGCTTTCATTTTTAAGATTACTATATCGCTTTTTATACGACATACGTCACCAATTAATAAAATACCTATAGGTATTAAAAAATATTTATCGAGAAATGAAAAAGAAAAGACGCTAGCGGCTCTGTTTCTTTAATTCTCCCGGTGTATTTTGGGTAAAATTCGAAGAGCCGGAGTGGTTTTTAGTCAGTAAGAGTCTGACACCGCCTCTCGCCTAACCTAAGGCAGTAAAAGTCATCGGATGATTTTCCCCCCTCAAAAAAAAAAACAATGTAGCTTGGCACATATTCTGACGTCTCCATTCCGTTATAATTTATCCTTCCCACATTTCCGTACAAAGCAATGCGACAGTTCCTGTAATCTTCCGTCCATATCATAACATTAATAGCAACTAAATTCTATATCATTGCCAAAATAATTTTAATGGCAATATGCATTTTGATTGATAGCAATTATTTACTACTGACACGATAGAAATACTTATCGTGGTCCAAATTCTAGACGCCAGTAATTGGTCACATTTGTCGAAAATTTGGCGTCTATTCAAGTTGCAATGTTATTTTGCACCTAGATCTAGAGGTAGTAGACGTATAACCTCTAGGTGCAAAATACCATTGCAACTTGAATAGACGGTGGCTCCCCGTCCGACCAGAAACAGACCCGAGCGTACGGCGCGTCGCGTTCCGCGCGCGCCTCAAAGAGCCATCAGACCACCACAGATGGGGCCCAATAGGGCCGATGCCGATTCGGAGTCGCGGAGAACCTAACGGGTAACCGGGGCTCCGGCTCGACGTGCAGGAGAAGGAACGGGGTGGTTTTTAGTCAGTAAGAGTCTGACACTCCCTCCCGCCTCACCCAGGCGGGGGCAGTCGATGATTTTCCCCCTTTAAAAAAAAAAAGAAATACCTCTAGTAGACAATTGTCTTAATTATCTATTTGGAGTTGAAGAAGATAAATTGCCCATTAGTAGGGCGATTAGTTCTTATTGTTGGACCTAGTTTCAATTTCCATAATGAATTAGTTGTTTGTAAATAGTACTAAAGTTTAACATACCAAAGCATTGTTTACCTTTTTATTTGATACAAAAATGATACATTATTTTATTTTTGTTGTTAGCAGTTCTTAAGAGCATTCAATGTTATCTTTATTTATCCGATACACTTCTTACTTTGAATATGTTTCATCCACAAAGTGCAATGAACAGTTCATTGCACTTTACAGTTTCTTTCAGACGCATAAAATAATAAAGATTGAAAACCTCAGCTTTGCATTATATACAAAGCTTTTGTTTATTATAATGCCGGAGAGAGCCGCCCGTCTCACCAATGTCAAGGCGAAACATGATTTACGCAACCACAGGAATAGTATCTGCTTACGTACACTACGCTTTAATTGTTTCAACATTGTTTAATAATTTACAAGACCATGTTCACTCATATTAAATTTATCGTCGTCAATAAAATAAAATACCGAAAATTCAATGGGCCATGCAAATGATTTGAATCCCGAGTTTATTACTGCAAGAAGTCTTGTTTAGATTTATAGAAGTAGTGGTGAAAGAAATGTAACACAAACATAATAAAAGTAATGTATTGCTTTGCGAGACAATACTTAATATTCGCTCGCGATACAATAGCTTTAGGGAAATGGCACGAAGTGTGCGAAGTCGGTACTGTTAGTACCAGCTGGAGGTAATTGAACAAAGGCTTATAAGTTTTGGATGTCGTTGAATAAATTAACGGTAACAATTGGTGTAGGGGCACGGGCGGCGGTGGCCGAGGGCTCAATGCACCAAACCCTTACTTTATATTGGTCTGTCACGCGATCTTACTGCAGTGATGACACCTCGTGGGCTGATTTACGCTTTTCACTGTGAGGTTCAAGTTTTACAGGTTTAAAGACACGCAAAGAGGTTTTGTGTGACACCAATTATTTTGATAGATTACGTAAACAAAAGGCAAAATATTAACGATTTGTTTGGCTTGATATTGTATAAATGAATGAAGTCTAATTCTTTCCTAACTTTTATGCTCTTTAATTGTCAGTGCATTAGCTTTTCGAGTTAGTATAATTGTATAAATGTGTGTATTTTTTACTCAAAATGCTTTCACAACCCAAACTGTAAGCACAAACTTATGTAGGTGCCTAACAGATTCAATCCCCAAGCGGTCACCGGTGACCACTAAATCAATTATAGACCTTATTTCCGATGTTTAGAGACTACTTTTAAAATTTTGGAGATTTTCGGTACGATATATCAACGTATTAAAGTAACAGAAACGTATTCACAAATAATTGTAACTGTCATTCATAAAGACAATGACTTTATAACAAAAGACTTGGAAGGAATACGAATACCGTACACATATTATAATATAAAAAAAAAATTTGGCTGCAAGTGCCTACTATTCAGATGTTAGCCTACTTGGCAGTATCAGGCGAGAAAGAACAAAGTAAGCATATTTAAGACTACGTTACTCCCGCGTGAATTCACCCGTTGCTCAGCTCCTATTAGTCACAGCATGATATTTTATAGCTATAGCCTTCCTTGATAAATGAGTTATTCAACACAAAAATAATTATTTAATTTGAACCAGTAGTTCTGGAAAAATCGAGTTCAAACAAACAACCAAGCTCGTCAGCTTTACGTATTAGCATTTACGGGTTCGAAACCTACCAACGGCAAGTACGAATATGACTTTTTCCGAGTTATATGTACTTTCTAAGATTATTTGATGTCTAAACTGGGAAACGGTGAAGAAAAACATCGTGGGGAAACCTTTTCTAATTGTAGGTTTGAAATCGCCCACTCGCAATGAGCAAGCGTGGTGATTATTGCTGAAATCTTCTCTGCGTGAGAAAAGACTGCAGTGGTCACATGGGCTGTTGATGACGATAAATTGTGCTATGAATGTAGTCTAATGTTTGTATAAATAGGTTGTGAAGTAGTTTACTTACGTGGCATGATAGGTTCGTATACTTTTATTCACAAATTGTGCCCGACCCCTTTCGCGATTCCTAAATAAGTCATGTAAGTTCAGATTCTCACGCAACGTGTTTTATTTACTCCGATGCCGTAAAATTCGAAAGATCTCTTATCGTAATAAAGTTGAGTGATGTTTCTATAGATAGTACTTTTTGTTTTTGTTTTACTTTATCTTTGATGTTGTGGTTGTAAAATATGCGATTCCTAAATAAGTCATGTAAGTTCAGATTCTCACGCAACGTGTTTTATTTACTCCGATGCCGTAAAATTCGAAAGATCTCTTATCGTAATAAAGTTGAGTGATGTTTCTATAGATAGTACTTTTTGTTTTTGTTTTACTTTATCTTTGATGTTGTGGTTGTAAAATATGCGATTCCTACATCATTTGTTGAATGAAGATTGTGATATGTGATTGAAGACGTGGCTGGCTGGTGCACAACGTGTTGCGGGTTAGATTCCCACACGGAGCAACTCTTTGTGTGATCCACAGATTGTTGCTTCTGGTCTGGATGTCATGTGTATGTGAACTATGTTTGTAAACACACCCAAAAAACAGGAGAAAATCCTAGTGTTTAAAAAAAAAGAAAAACGATAGAAAAAGGAAGATCGTCGGTACGATTGTCCTTAGAAATAAAGTAAACGCCAGGAGTGAGTCTGCTAAGTCGAAAAGATATATCGTTACTTGCTTACTATGAGAA
The DNA here is from genome assembly GCA_038387885.1 of Spodoptera picta. Taxonomy (NCBI): domain Eukaryota; kingdom Metazoa; phylum Arthropoda; class Insecta; order Lepidoptera; family Noctuidae; genus Spodoptera; species Spodoptera picta. The sequence goes on along the minus strand of JAZHFQ010000041.1, from coordinate 1,924,500 downwards.
TGATGATGATATAATGATGATACAAATTATCAATTAGAAATGTGTAGCTTTCATAGTACATAAAATTATTTAATGTTGAGTTGATTGAGAAAAACTTACGTTTAATAATTCGCGCATTTTACCAATGTTCGACACTGACAAAATCTATGTTTATATTTTCATAAACTAAGATTTTCTACAGAGTAACGATCTTATTTTCGTTCACTTTATTATTATTATAATTCGAAATAAACGTAAATAAAAAAATCTTTTTAATGTTTGAAAATATAGCTGATATTTGGATTGCTGTCAACTTTTAATTTCCAGAAGCTTTGACGGTAATTTTATTTATGTTTCTGACGTATTTATAATGAGAACAGCTTTTTTTTATAAAATCATCAGTCGCTTGGGCATAATTATTGTGCTGAGTATGAGTAGGTAACTACTACTCTATAGTTTTGTTCTAAAAATAGGTTACAGTTATTTTTTTAACGCAGTATAAGTTGGTAACTACTACTCTGTAGTTTTGTCCTAAAAATAGATAACAGTTATTTTTTTTACTTTACAGTAATACAAATCTATACAGATAAATGAATTTGGACTGTCTGTTTGTAATATTAAAATAACCACTTTTTACTACATGCATATGAATATACTTACGATACAAATCTCTGAAATGGCTGTACCAAATTTGACGAGACATTTATCGGCTAGTAGCTAATGTACCTACTAAAGAGTAACATCACATCAACACACATCAACAGCCTATAAATACCCACTGCTGAGCAAAGCCTCATCTCATGGTCATTAGAAATTATAAGCACAGGTTTCCTCACGACGTTTTCCTGCACCGTTTGTCAGTGGTGTTTATATAATCTTAGAAAGTACATATAACTCGGAAAAAGTCATATTCGTACTTGCCGTTGGTAGATTTCGAACCCGCACACTCATGCATGAGAAGCTGGCGTCTTAATAGACGTCATAGACGACAAGACAAAAAGACAAGAGAAAAGAACGCAGACAAAGTTGTGGGTGCAGTAAGTACAATATATGTACATACAACTACATAATCACCTAGAATGCCGCAAACGAAAACAAGCAAAGAATATCACATTTATGTAAGCAGTAACGATTCACCCTGAATATCTAATTATCTCCAAGCCGCTTAAATATGGCCTCGATGTAAATAAGCTAACATCCATTTTACAGTACTTAATAGTTCCATGGCAATTACACTTATATCATTTCTTGCAATCAGTTTCGCGAAAAGCGTCAAAAAATAGAGATTTTTCGCGACCCATTTCGTAAATAATTGAGATTAAGGACAATCGGCTGATCTAATGGTAAGGCCGTACCAGTTACAACGCTTTTGGGGAACTATCAAGCAACATTAACGTGAAATTAGGCTAAAAAGTAATCTTTTTGAACACATAAAAGAAGTTTGGATGGCTATTGACTACGCATAATGAAATAGGAACAAAGTTAAAGTGTTTGCGTAGAACTGTAAAAGCTATTAGCTTTCGTTGTCACGCCAACAGTTTATGTTTCACTTTAATTTCGTTATGAGCCTCCATCAAAAGTTTTCGCTTATAACATTCTTAGTTTATTATTTTATCAAAGGGAATCTTTGGAATGGCATTCGACTAAAATTTGCGTAGTTTTGACATGGAATTAGCATTTTATGGATTCCTACATTAATTTTGCACAATGTTACTATTACAGTTAAAGATTTAGTAGATACTCATCCCTTTTGCATGCTTGTTGTTGTTCGTTATTAATATACCTAACACACTATCAAGATTTTAAACCATGAAAACAATATACACTTTAAGAATACAATATAAGTTTTCGTTTTAAGTTACCATAGTGACCTTGGAGAAGGACGACCTTGAACAAAGAAAAACACATTTAGGTTTATCGAGGGCTTTCATCCGATCTCTAATTCCAAGGTCAATGGAACTCTATACATATTTATCAATGTATGTGTGGCTGTTTGTAAAAATAGTTTGTTTGTCCTTTAAAGCGAACTTTTGATACAGTCTTTACAGCTGACCCAAATACAATTCAATTGAAAGATTCTGAATAGTATAGTAAATTGACCGATTTAAAAACGAGTAAGTTTGTGAGAGCATTAACAAGAAAACACTTGTATTTCATCTAGAACGATTATTTTTACTTCTTTGCAAACAAAAACACGCAAAGCAGAAATCAGATATTATGTTTACAAAAAGAGATACGGAGATTCGTTGCAGCTTCTAGTAATGTTATGATTACAAGGAAATTGGATATGATAATACATCTCAAAAATAATTTACGCTAATTTTCTTCCTTACAATTTTCGGGTAAAATACGTAATATTACCTCACTCAAGATGTAATCTTTCTGACATACAAATGAGCTGAACTTTTTACTTTTTTGCGTGTCCATTACCGGGCGTGCTTCAATTATCACTTCAGTTTTCTTTTCATAGTTATTAGTGAGAGATGCCGTCAAAATTCAATGGCGGGCAGTTTGCCAAAATTCGTCTTGTATGGATTTCTGTAAAGTCGGCGTGAGGTCGCTTGTATACAAACTTTTTTGACGAAAACAGATTCATCCTATATACACACAGGCGGTCGTTAGTGTCGTATGATTCAGGAAGTTTGTTAAATAATGATAGACATTTTTATTTTTGACATGGTTGTTTGTAAATATTTATCAATGACACTGAATGAGTGGATGATTTCGGAAGAAAATTCTTTGTTATATTTTTTATGGCATAAGCCGGTAAACGAGCAAATGGATCGACACCTGAAACACCAGAAGCGTTACCCAGTGGGTTACCGGCTGGAATTGAGAGATTGACGAGGGGAGTAATTGGGTCTCGGGTAACCTCACTCACACGACGAACCACAACGCAAGCGTTGTGTCACGTCAGTTTTCTGTGAGGCTGTGGTATCGCTCTAGTCGAGCTGGCCCATTCGTGCCGAAACATGACTCTCCCACCCTTGAAAGTAGTTCATGATTATTGGACCAATTTCAGTCTTGGGTGTTGATTATATAACTTAGCTGATATACCTCTACATAGCTGAACTTGTATAGACATTCAATATTTTTGTGTAATGTTAGTAAATATATAGTTTTGTCTACAAAATACTCTCACAGTATAGGTTGCAATATATTTATGACTAACATTAGTTTAAAAAAAGCAAAATGACATCACACCCGTACGAAAATGAAGGTTACAAATATGGAGGTGTAGAGATTAGCATACAAAAGACAGAAGTAGAAAGTGTTCAATTGTAACAAGAAGATATAGTTGTTACAAAGTAAACAATGTTGCTACATTAATGACTAATACTTAACTTTAATCTATATGTTCTCAAGATGAAAATATTCTAAGCAATGATAGTTCCTATATTTCATTGCTACCAAAGGCTAAGCAGCTTACAGATCACCTGATGGCAAGCAGGCACCGTGATCGTAAACAAACCTTCGATGCCAGGAGCATCAAAAATACATCGATACACAGTATGCGGTAAACTATAGGTATTGCTATTTAGAGGGAGCCCTACTCCTCATCATTTTACCACCATAATAATTCGTGTCAGGTTACCTCCTAGGTGTTTCGTCATGTGAGTAAGGTTACCAGAGGTCCAACTGTCTCCCCATTACCCAATCTCCCCAATCCCTGAATCCCCGACATTCATCAAATTCCTTATTCCCAAAAGGCTGGTAATGCACTTGTAACGTCTCTGGTGTTGCGGGTGTCCATGGGAGACGCCGTTTGCTTACCATCAGGTGATCCGTCTGCTCGTTTACCGACTTATTCCGTAAAAAAATCCTAAGGTTTTTATTAAAGATTTTGCCAACGATTAGCGTAGATTCTATGTACAGGATAAACGCTAATCGCTAAATGTTTGCAATTTCCACAAACACTTCAATGTAAGTGTGTAATATTAATATAATATATGAGATAACAATATCATCAGCGTAAAAATAGCATTAAGTATGTTTACTGTGATAATTCAGGCCAAGGTAGTAAAAGTGTTTTCTATTAATAAATTCTATTATTAATAATAGCTACTTTATAATTTGTATAAAGATTAGATACTGGTATAACAGTAATATTTTTATAATTGTTTGTTACAATATAACACACATTACATAACATCACGCCTTTTATCCCCGAAGGGGTATGCAGATGTGCACATTATGTCACTGTATAATGTAACACCCACTTTTCAGTATTTATGTTATGCGTCCCATGTAATAGGGGGTGAGCCTATTGCCATATACCGGGCACAATTCCAGACTCCGTGCTACTACTGAGAATTTTTTTTAAAAACCCAATAATACTTTGCTCGACCCGGGAATCGACCCCGAGACCCCTTGACCGGCAGTCGCACTTGCAACCACTCGGCCAATGAGGCAGTAGAACACACAATAGAATACAAAAGTAACATAAAATTGTAATTTTTTCATATGTCCAAAAATTTTCAAGACGGCGAGTATTAAATGAACAGTTATCATTATAAATTACTTACAAAAGTTCAAATAGTTAAGACAATATTTATCAACATAAAAGTGTGAAGCAAACTGCTAATAAAAATACATAAATAAAACGGCTACAAATAATGCCAATAACACCACAATAGTTCCACATGCACCCCTTATTGTAAACATTAGTTAGAAATTGTCAGCTATCGTCTATGACTCACCCTTCAAGCAAGTCAGGCGTGACCATTACTGAATTTATTCCGACGTCAATGTAATTTAGTAGTCTATAGTCTATACTATCTGCACTTATTAGAGCTACTACTATAAATAAACAATTTGATTGTTTGTTTGTATTAACCAATTCTATGGAGTTGGTTCCGAAACTATTGGACTGCATACTGAATTGAAAAAAGAATTGACCATTGGAATGCTTACTTTTCGGTAGTACCAGGCTATGGAACTCACGGTAAGAGTCGCAGCCACAAGCTAGTATGAAATATATTTACAAGCCGCGAAACCTTGAAATAAGTAGTAGGGAAGCCAATAAAGTAACAATTTATATACTGGGTGTGGGAATTTACAAGCTGATCAACTTCAAGTAGGGTAGTTTTCGATATGTGCCGATAACAACAGTTTAGTTTTAAGGATATCGTGACAATGTATCGTTCCATACGAATTTATGTTGTCTTTAATATAGAATTTTGATTTGAAATTCGTAATTCAACATTATTATTATTATTGTCTTGTATTTAATTGAGTATATTGATTCTTGTGTGGCATAGATATTTGAGTGTCACTGTACTAATGGACTTTGATATGATTGTAGACGTATCTCCATAAAGGTGCTACTGGTCCATAAATACAAATTACAGTTCATCGAGTCCAAGTATGATAAAGTAAGCAAAATAAACAGTCTCATTATGATCTGAATAAAATTCTTAATTACTTGAATTATTTCTAGTTATCAATGCCCTCTGCTGAGCAAAGCCTCCTTTCACACAGAGTGGGTTTGAGCATTAATCACCACGCTTGCTCAATACGGGTTGGCGATTTCAAACCCCAGGTTTCCTATGGATGTTTTTCTTCACCGTTTGTCAGTGGTGTCTAGATAATCTTACCTCTAGAAAGTACATATAACTCGGAAAAATCACATTGATAATTGCCGTTGGTAGGTTTCGAACCCGCGCCCTCATACATGAGAAGCGTGCGTCTTAAACCTCCGGGCCACTACTACGATAATTTCTAGTTAACTTCTCATTATTCATGACATTTAAAACACAAGATCGACGCAGTCCTACTAGTATTGGAACTCATTTCCTTTACTATAAAATGGCAGCAAAAACAGTAACCCAACAACTTTATTATGATAATTATAATGAACAAGGTTGTTATAAATCATGTCGTTGAACTGCTAAATGCGTCATTAAGTTTACTTGTTACAATTGATTGCATATTTTGCGACTCTGTCTGATCATACTCCGTGGCATTTGGAGCTATGCTTTTTAACGAAGTGTAACTCTGTAATTTTTGATAGTTGTATACACATGTATGGTTAAAAGATCAGAAAAAATTGCTTTAGTATGTGGTAAAGTTGGAATTGTGCCCGGTATATGGCAATAGGCTCACCCCTATTACATGGGACTCATTATTATAAATAGTGGAAAGTGGATGTTATATTGTACAAAGCCATTAAGTGCCGTAATGTGCACCTCTGCCTATATCTTTGGGGATAAAAGGCGTGATGTTATGTTATGATATGTTAAAATGTGTGGTGCACCAGCGTTGTTTCACGTTGGTTCTCCAGTCTAGTCGGCTCATTCGTACTGGAGCATAGTTCTTCCATGTGTTTCCTTTGAACTTTGTTCTTGTAAAATTCACATTCAAAATATAATTAAAAAGAAATTAGTAGACGTGAGTATGTACGTAAATAAGTGGGCTTATAATTTGCAGTCTTAGTTTCATCCACATTATCAATTTAGAGAACTACAGTGATATCAATCAGTTTAGACATCCCTACTAACTATTAAAAATAAATAGTAATTCGAGTAATACAAATGCAAGTCGACATCATCAACTGCCTATAAATGCCCACTGCTGAGCAAAGCCTCTTCTCACACGGAGAAGGTTTGAGCATTAATCACCACGCTTGCTCAATGCGGGTTGGCGATGACAAACTTATAATTATAAATTATAAGCCCAGGGTTTCCTCACGATGTTTTCCTTCACTGTTTGTCAGTGGTGTCTAGATAATCTTAGAAAGTACATATAACTCGAAAAAAGTCACATTGGTACTTGCCGTTGGTAGGTTTCGAACCTGTACCCTCATGCATGAGAAGCGCGTCTTAAACCTCCGGGCCACCGCGACAGTAATGCAATGTAATGCTTTCATTTGTATATGCAAATACAAATGCAAGTAATCTTATAAAATATTCTACTCCATATGAAGACAAAATATTTGCGAGCATTAAAAATGAAAATGTACTCAAGCGGGTCGAGTTTACTGATTCATTTTTATAGACAGTATCGACGCTCGTTTAAAGCAGTTTTTATACTCAATAAAATGTTTACATCAACTTTATGATTATAGAATGAGATGAAAGTATTCTTAACGAATTAAAGAATTGTAAACTCAAATCATTGAAGTTCGATTTTTGTTTAAATCGAGGAATACCTTCTGTCTTTAAGGTCTTAAATTAAGTAGGACTTATTTCTTGCTAAACAGTGATTAATTAACAGAGACATATCACCTGCTTAATTGAATACTATTTTTGTGTATCTGGCAGACATCTTGTTCCAATAAAAAGGAATAACGTAAAGTTAAGTGCAGAAGTTCATTCACTCGGTGAACGGATTTTATTTATTTGTTTGATTTTATATCAGAAATAAGAATAACAATATACGAATGCTTTGTTTATTCGAAAGGTGTAAACAGAAATGCAATGCAATGCTATTTATGCAACCAGATTTTACCAAATGTGTTAGGTTTTTTTTCGTAAATTATTGCTATAGTCTTATTTTTTTCCTTACACATAGTAAATGTAACTGAACAATGGACTGGAATGGGATGGAAACCCTATTGCGCAATAGGGTATCGTCTGCAATGCAACGTGGGTTGGTTGATTCCCTTAGGAAACAATATTATGTCTAGCTTTCCGCTTGCGGCTTCATGCACGTATATTCTTACACGTATAAACCTTCCTCTTGAATCAGAGTCTATTGACAAAAGGACTTCGAAATACGTTAAGTAATTTTAAAGATTAAAGCATACATAGGGACAGACAGCGAGAAGCTACATTATTTTATACTTTGTAATCACTATTAGTTGAGTGTTTCATAAACTGTTGGAGCTGGTTTGGATGTGTTCTCTATGTTTTGCATTTATAAACGCAGCTCATACACAACGCGGAACAAAGAAAATCGTAACGAGGAGCGACATATCATTATGTATACGCGTATTTTGTAAAACTGTATCTGATTATCTAAAACACGTGTGTTCCAGTGCCTCAAAATATACATAGTTAGGTAAACACTAGTCTAGGTAAAAGTGACCTTTGTAAAATAGCCTGAAGGCTCTGTTCGTAACGGTATAGCCATTTTCCAGACACTTGGTATTGATTGCGACTGAGAGGCTCTGTGTATAACCTTATTTAGAAGACTGCTGCTGTTGGATATTTTAGATACACTATGCTCTAGTTAGTATTTAGTAAGGTTGTAACTGTGATAATGAATGCTTCAAAATTTATTTAGGTTTAACATTAATAGTAACTAATCTGAAATCAATAGACTGGCCTATAACGCGGACAAAGAGGCAGGCGGAAAACTGTCGTGTGAAACTTAACAATCACATAACAAAATTGATATTTAAGCAGAAAAGTGTGTTCTGAAGAGTGGACCCAAAATCGAGTGGTGATATAATAGAAGTGACTGGCAGTTGTTGGATGCAAAGGAGATTGAAAAAACAAAAATATAGCTTTAATTTTTGTGGTCTTACCGTGTGACGTGAGCCTTGAGTTGATCCTCGCAGTGATGGCCCGCGCCACTTCGGCGGAGTCAGGCGCTCGCTGCTGGTGCAGCCGAAGGCGCTCAAACAAACAGTCAGCCGCCGCTTCGTCCGCCATGCGAAATGCTGCAACGTCATGGAAATAAAAAGGAAAGAACTTGATATATAAGGACTGGGAACGATTAATTCAGAATCGTCATTAAATGTGACAAAATTACCTAACTTTTGCCTGGCTTTTACTTGACTTTTGCCATTGAGACTTAGATTTGATGTTTCACATTTATGATTACGAAGCGTAATGAAATTACGGACAGTATAGAAAATATAAGTAGGAATAACAGAAGGTTCCTATTATCAATATAAAGTGTCAGTGACGATCTTAAATCAAACATCGACCCCACGGTTCAAGTACGGATAACGATCCGAACCTAATACGAGTTTTCAACTCGTGTCAGTTAGGGTACGGACAGTATAGAAAATATAAGTAGGAATAACAGAAGGTTCCTATTATCAATATAAAGTGTCAGTGACGATCTTAAATCAAACATCGACCCCACGGTTCAAGTACGGATAACGATCCGAACCTAATACGAGTTTTCAACTCGTGTTAGTTAGGGTAACGACCCAATTTCGGTGTACTGATGTTGAAGTACAAAAATGGATTTTAAATCTAGATGTAATGTTACTTCATACCTAATACTTACTGAAATTGGAAAGATTATGAAGAATTTTAGAATTAGGCTGAACGGTTGGTAAACTTAGCCTGGATTATACGAAGTGAAAAAAAATGTTTTGTTAAAAATTGAGGACAATAATATAGGAAATTTTTGTCTATTTTAATATATCGTTGTTTGATGTTTTAGGTGTTGTTAATATCCATTATTTTCTTCTATAACTTGGGTTTTTATGGGATTGAACGGTGTGTTTAGGATGCATATATGTATAGTAGGTATTTCCCATAATAGAACTCTTAACTCTTCTCAATTTAATAGTTTCTCAACAGCTTCATAATTTTAAAACTATTCAAGAACTTTCCTATTGATTCGGAACTGTTACCTACTATTATCTACTATTCTACTCCATTACGACCGATTTCAATATTCTGGCCATAGATTTTTAGAATCTTGACACAAATTTTGAAATTCTATCTACAAAATAGAGTAGCCAAATATATTGATAGATAGAGTACAGACATTCGTAAATCTAGGTCTAGATTAGATTAACAACAATTGTAGCTTGTTGGCCTAAACTGATGTGTCGAAAACCTAGGTATAGTGCAGCATTTGAAACTACACAATGCAAGTAGCTCAAGGTCGCTTGTATGTTTCGCAACATCTGGTCTAGATCGTTAATATATTAAAAGTATGAGACAGCATAAACATGTAACCCGAATTGAAGGTGTAACATGGAATTTCTTCATTATATTTAATGTTTTCCTGATCTTTGTTTCCAGCATCAAAAGTGTTGTAAGTAGGTACCTATATCTTAATGATATTCAAGCGATCTACTTTCAAACGTTTTAAGCTTTTATTACAATTATCTCAAGATAACTCAAGAAACTAAAAGTAAGTATCTAATAAATAACATAACATAACATTACGCCTTTTATGCCCGAAGGGGTAGGCAGAGGTGCACATTATGCCACTGTACAATGTAACACCTATTTATGTTATGAGTCCCATGTAATAGGGGGTAAGCCTATTGCCATACACCGGGCACAGTTCCTGACTCCGTGCTATTATTGAGGTTTTTTTTTCAAACCCATTAAAACCGTGCCCTGTCCGGGAATCGAACCTGAGACCCCTTGCCCTGCCTCGTTGGCAGTTGCAAGTGCGATTGCCGGCACTTGCAACCACTCGGCCAACGAGGCAGTCTCAGATATCTAATAAATGTTAGTACTTAAAACAAATGAAATAAATCGTCAGTTCCATTATTGACATCTATCCACTTTTTACATAGCATATACAGACGATACACATACTAAAATAACATTCTTTACAATTTTTGTTATATATTTAGCCAATACAAACAGACAGCTGTTTGTATTGGCTAATTTTTGGAATGGATGGACCAATTTTGCAAAGACTTTTATTGGCAGATAGCTGATGTAGTAAGGAGGGAAACATAGGCTACTTTTATTTTAAACAAAAAAAGTTATGTTCTAAAATTCATACTGCGGGGAAAAGTCGCGGGCAACAGCTAGTAACGATATACCTAAGTTAATAGATGTTTTAGCTATAATCAAACATAAATACCATTTTCGTTTACAAACTACAAGATCAAGAGATCAATCGCGCAATAAACTAATCATTTTCATAATACACATCTAATGTACGATGATCTTTATAGCTAATTAGATCATTCGATAATTTTAGCGGTCGTAACTTGCTCTTTAAATTATAGTTCGAAGCAATTTACATCGACTCCAACGTAGGTATATGTTATAGCTTTCGGATGCGAGGGCGCGGGCGCGATGCATCGAGCGTAAACAAACGAATTGGGATCAAAACGAATGAGTGCAGCCGAGCACTAATGAATTAGTGTATTAGTTACAACAATACGCAGGATATTTGATTTAAAATTAACATAAAACAACATAACACACCATCAAAATAAAGAAAAATGACTTGAAAACAGTAGGACAGTATGATGACATTATGCTGTCATAGTTTTAAATTAAACATCGCAGAATCTTAAAAAGTTCTACTCATATTCAGTTGGAAAGCAAACTCTATTAATTTGGCAATAAAATACTTTTAAAAACTTTCATTAGTTAAACGTAACAAATGTTTGGCACATGTTTGCATCAGCATGTTTTTGCATGAACACTGTTTAATCACTTGCTTTTGTTTCAAACGATTTATTGCTTCTCCCGTAACTTCTTAGTAACGTGTGAACACTGTTACTTAATCTAATAGCGCTGTTACGAAGGAAAGCAGTCTAAATACACCTAGTAATGGCTGTAAGGTTAGATTTGACAAAGTTTATATGAGCCAATTAACACCTACACACTTAAATTGTCATTTAGTTCAATTAAAATGTGTCTACAAGCGAAATGGAGCTTCATAGAACGGACAAGAGTAAATAGAATCGGCACTTTCATGAATGCAGACTGAACATAATAATGTGTTTGTGTTGACATTCTTTGAATATGTGTGAATTTCCCAAATGTTATATATCGAGAGGTGATTTAAAACAATGAAAGATACTACTGACGTACGTGAATGCGTGTTGCCTCTGCTGTTGTCAAATGTGACGGTCTATTTGTAAATAAACAGTGTGAGGTGTGCGAGCGTCGGGTGCTGAGCTGTGAGCTCCGCGGCGGGTGCCGGCCGACTGAACGCGGCGGGAAGGAAAAACGTAAAGGCGCGCGGGGCGGCCGCGCTCCTCACTGGGAAATAATTTTCCTCTGCAAACTCATTAATAACAAACCCCTTTTTGATATCGATGCAAGGAAGCCATTATTAATTCTTCTGTTGATAGATTAATAGCATATTTAACTCACTACCGTAGCCACAAATTACCATTCTTTCAGTGACATACTTAGTGATAATTGATAGACTTGTTTAGCTTGTATCGATCGTATGCCTAATTGATTGGATGATAATTTGCAATCTATGAGATGAATATAGCTGAGATAAAGTGCCAAGATTTAGTTAGATAGGCTTTGAATTTTTTTTTTCATTAAAAATTATACTCTGTTTTCTTACTGTTCTCAAGTTGATGTGTTTTTAACTGTGAGGTTAAACGCGAAATTATGCTGGCAGACATATTCACATACGACACTATTCTTAACACATAATTATTTAATGTAAGTACTTACATTTCCTTTTTGGTTTGGCAATATCTTGAGTTTGTGCAGAAGAATCAGTTGCTGTACACGAAAACAAAATAAAAACAGAGAAATACAAAAATAAATAAAATAAATGTGCAATACGATTTAGCTCAACAAATGACAATAAGAGACATACTTTTATCCGTACCTGACATATTTCACTCATTACAGTTGGCTTTGGTATTGGTTAATATATCGGAGTTATCTTTTTGTAAAAACATTGCATTTTATTTCTGGTTTAAACTATTTCTTTCTCTTTTAAAAGTTTTTGAAGCAGATTGGAATTTTTTGTCAGTTTATAACCTATAAAATGTGGGAGCTTTATTACTTTTAATTGACTTTCACGGTTTCTTACCGGCCAGTAATAAACGAAAAAAGTTTGTATTTAATTTTTTGGTGATTTTATACTAAAGAGGTTTGATATACAATTTATTTTTGTTCTATGCTAGTTCCAAGGGCTTGTTCTGGTGTGGTGTTATTTATTTTTCATCTAAGGGTATAACACCCTACCCAAGGTAAAACTTACGAAACTGAACCATATGAAAAAGAAAAATCATAAATAAATACGGTTAATGTATGCTTCATGTTTTACTTGCTGCATAATAACTAATTTAATTAAGAATCATTTGTTTAACGATTCATAAGTATATCATAGGGGTTTAATACTACTTTGAAATCAAGTATTATATTTAACAGCTTACTCTCGTGGGTAACAGCTTGACAAGGAACTCGACTAGGTTTAAGCTAGGCTTTTTTTAAGGGAGGAAAATGACTTTTCCCGCCTGGGTGAGGCGGGAAAAGTCATTTTCTTGACTCTTGCTGACTAAAAACCACCCCGTTCTTACTTCTGCACTTCGAGCCGGAGCCCCGGTAACCCGTTAGGTTCTCCGCGACTCCGAAGGTTTAAGCTAGGCTAGGGGTTTATATTACCTCCGTCGTGAAATCGAGGCCTACCTGACGGACAGGTCCGTCAGCTACCCCGGTCACAGGGGCGAGTGGAACCGGCGAGATATGTCACCCGGTGTTCCACAGGGTTCGGTTCTGGGGCCGCTCCTGTGGAACATCGGTTATGACTGGGTGCTGCGCACCGACCTCCCGAACGGCGTTAGCACAATATGCTACGCCGACGACACGCTGGTGCTAGCGCACGGGAGGTCGCACCAGGCGGCGGCCGACTTAATGGAATCCGGCAGTTGGGACTCGAGGTGGCGCTCCACAAGTCCGAGGCCATGTGTTTTCATGGCCGCGGGAACGCGCCACCTCCGGGTGGGTCCCATATAACGGCGGGAGGAGTTACCATCGGCGTCGAGACGACGATGAAGTACCTAGGACTCGTCCTCGACAGTCGGTGGAACTTCATTGAACATTTCCGACTTTTGGCTCCAAAGTTGGAGAGGGCGGGGGCGGTGTTTAAGCGCATCCTCCCCAACCTCGGGGGGCCAAACGCCTCCTGCCGGAGGTTATACGCCGGGGTCGTGCGGTCCATGGCCCTCTACGGCGCCCCTGTGTGGGCGCCGAACATGCTGCGGCGTCCCGCTCGGACGCTGCTCATGTCACAGAGGGTCATGGCGATCCGAATGATCCGCGGATACCGCACGATCTCTGGGGAGTCGGCGAACCTCCTTGCCGGATTACCGCCGTGGGATCTGGAGGCGAAGGTGCTCGCGCACGTGTACAGCATGCGCGCGGTGGCACGTCGCCGGGGCGAAACCCCGCTGCCGCGCCAGATAGGTGCGTGGCGTGATGAGCTCCGTCGTGATCTCATGGCGGAATGGCAGCAGCGACTGTCGCAACCGAGGGCTGGGCTCGCTGCCATCGCAGCGGTAAGTCCCCTCTTTGAGGAGTGGCTTGAGAGACGCTACGGCGTCCTCACCTACCGCCTGACGCAGGTCCTCACCGGACATGGGAGTTTCGGGAGGTACCTGTGTCTGATGGGGCGGGAGGAAACGTCCGGGTGTCATCACTGCGAGGACCGCCCTGAGGACACGGTGGAACACTGTCGCGGAATGCCCTGCGTGGGCTGATCACCGCCGTGTCCTCAGGGAAGTGATCGGCGATGGCGACCTCTCGCGTCCGGGCCTAGTGCAGGCCATGATGCGGAGCGAGGGGGACTGGGAAGCCGTCTCCTCCTTTTGCGAAGCAGTCATGCTAGCTAAGGAGGAGGCGGGACGCGTGAGGCAGCGAAGCGCTGCCTCCTCGCAACCCAGCCATCGCGAAGGACACACCGGGCGTCGGGGATCGCGGGACGATCTCCGGCCACAGTAAGCGCGGGCCTGCGGACGGCGAGCATGGGTGGCTCCCCGTCCGACCAGAAACAGACCCGAGCGTACGGCGCGTCGCGTTCCGCGCGCGCCTCAAAGAGCCATCAGACCACCACAGATGGGGCCCAATAGAGCCGATGCCGATTCGGAGTCGCGGAGAACCTAACGGGTAACCGGGGCTCCGGCTCGACGTGCAGGAGAAGGAACGGGGTGGTTTTTAGTCAGTAAGAGTCTGACACTCCCTCCCACCTCACCCAGGCGGGAGCAGTCATTCGATGATTTTCCCCCCTTAAAAAAAAAAAAAAAGGGGTTTATATTCTTTAGCAGCATTGCGCGACATACGATGCGGCATACGATGTTATCAAGAAGAAAAGAGGCGGACATAATGTCACTTACAAACGATGGAAGTACCAAAATGTTAGTGGTTTACTTATGTGTGCGTGTATAATGGGTTACCACGTTACCATGGTAGAATGTCCTTCGTGTCAATGTGTTTATGATCGGCGTGTAACTGTAGTAACCAAGTGCCGCAGTCGTTGTTTCAAGAGACTACGTCCGCCTTTTTTCAATATCCTTGACTGTTATAATAAACATAATATTATAATTAATTTAATAGTCTCACAAAATAAACCACAAAAAGAACATTTAAATCAATTTAATTTATTTTAATATCACATATCGATCCAAATTAGGTAACACACTATTATCTTACTAATACTAAGTGTTTTATCATTTATTTATTGCAACTATCAACAATAAATTACTTTCATAGGTACATGTAATGCTACAAGTTTGGTAAGTTAGAAATGTCAGTTTGAGATTATTTAGAGGACAGTAGCTAGTCGTAAATGTCAGCTACGATCGAAATCTGGAGCATACAGCCTCACTGACTAATATGGCAAGGACACTCTCTATAGAACAAATTATGAACTTAATAAATGGGGCCTGAAGTGAAGAAATCTTTATGATATTGTATCTGGAAAACATCTATTCGTCCGAAAAGGATTGCATTACTTCTGGAGCGCGTTCCTAAGTAAATTTTATTAAACGTGTGGGAGTGGCTCAACCGGAGTGATACCACGGCCTTACAGAAAACCGACGTGATACAGCGCTTACGTTGCGTTGTGTGAGTGCGTTTACCGGGGGCCCTATTAAACCCCCCTCTCTCCAAATTCCCCAATCCCCGAATCCCTAACAATCCTCGAATTACTAACCCTCAAAAGGCCGGCAACGCTTTTGTAACGCTATTGGTGTTTCGGGAGAATGGGCAGCGCCGATTGTTTATCATCAGATGATTCGTCTGCTAATTTGCCGGCTTATTCCATAAAAAAATATAAACGATGATACAAGAAAAAAAAACAATAGAATTCATTCCTTTGTTTTGTAAAAAGAATGCATTATAAGAAAGACAATATTTGTTGTGATAGCCCCAGAACACAGCAACACAGTCATCGCGCGATCACAGTTCGTTTTATCTTGAATGATATCGACGTAAATACCCAAATACAGTCCTAGAATTATACTTAATAAAATGTCAGTTTTAAATACTTTTACACTGTGCTACATGACATTTTTCTTAACAAGCCAGTGCTATTTTGCAACGGCTGTACCTTTATCTACGAGAACTGAAACCAGTGAAGCTAAGACAAGGGTATGTTTGTCAAATACTTTAGTAGTGTAACCTAGAGTTTTTCTTTTTTTATGATATAAGTCGGTAAACGAGCCGACGTATCACCTGATGGCAATGGCAATCGGCGTCGCCCATAGACACCTGGAACACCAGAGGTGCTGCAAGTGCGTTACCGGCCTTTTGGAATTAAGAATTTGAGGACTGTTGGGGAAGCCCCCCCTTCCCCAATCGTTGAATCCCTGAAGGGGTTAATTGCGCCTCCGGTGACCTCACTTATATGACGAATCACAACGCAAGCGTTGTTTCACGTCGGTTTTCTGTAAGGCCGTAGTATCACTCCGGTACTAGTATCGCTCATACATGCCGAAGCATGGCTCTGCCACACTTACTTTGAAGTTTGCGTTGGTGAAAGTCGTAGGGTTGATTACCCTAGTAGTCATAAATCAAAATAATTTGTAGTAGTATTTTGAAATACAAAAAATTAGAAAGTATTATAAACAATATTTCTTTTCAGGGTTCCAGTTTTTACCACAACGTAATGACCGCATTGTTGCAAAATGCCAACGAAAAATCTTATAATAATACAGTTAAAAGTCGATATAAAAGAGGTGATAACTTTGATTTTTGGTAATAACTAAGCGATTTTTTTTAAAGGGAGAAACTCATCGAATGTCTTCTCTCGCCCGGGTGAGGCGAGAGGGAGTGTCAGACTCTTACTGTCTAAAACCACCCCGTTCCTACTCCAGCCCCTTGGATCCGGAGTCCATGCCACCCGTTAAGTCCTCCGCGGCAACGTATCGGTATCAGCCCTATTGGGCCCCCCATCCATGGTGGATTTAAAAAGGGATGGAGTGGGGTATAACCACAATTTAAGTATTAAAAGAGAAAGAGACGTAAGTGCGTTGCCAGCCCTCTTAACCGAGTTCGAAACAAGAAAGAAGTGTTTAGTTTGACCTGTATGTGTGTATTTATATATGTATGTATGTTTGTACAAGATGTATCTCGCGATTAGCTGAACCGATTCTGATGGGGTTTTCAGAAAAGTGTTTGTGTTACACTCAGGAGAAGGTAGGTATATGAATTAACTGACTTCAAAAAAGAGGGGGTTGAAGTCGGCTTTTCAAATGTAGTTTATTGAAGAATTATTTGCACCTCCGATACCTAAAGTTATTCACACGGCGTACCGTACAGGTAGCAAGTGTTTTGCATAAAATCGAATGACAAAAGTGTACAAACCAGTAGAACTCTTAGACTTAGCGCTATAACCGCTGAGCTATCAAGTCACACATGTGTCTTAAAACTTTTTAAAATCCTCAATTTTACCAGTACCAGACCATGATATGTAATTTTGTTAAAATACTGGCGTATTAAACTAACCTATGATGTCACTACTTAGCAGTGTGAATGGACAAATTGTTAGAGAGATGACGACCAAAATTTTTCGTATCCATCGATTTGAGGCCAAAACCGCCTCAAATCGATAGATACGATTATCCTGAACTCGAAAATTCCAATATCAGACATTTTCCGCGTAGCGTTTGATCTGACCACAAAAACACCAGACAAAAAAATGTCTCATAGCAATACGTTTGAAAACCTTTTTTATTAGTAAATTTTGGTTATTTGATGCGAACAAAACAATTTTCAGACGGAAATGTGAACGCATTAAATTTTGAGACCGTTTTGAAAATGTTAACAAATTTTACCGATCGGTATCATGGCAATATGTCTGAAAATTGTTGGACATGATAAAATAAGTTGTCCACATGTGCAAAAAATGTATATCAGACAAAATAAGTGTAGCACCTTCTCTATTAGACAACTTTTCGATACTCAGATATTTTTGACACAGCAGAAATGGCCTCCCACGCAGTTGCTACACTTTCGACCGTTAGGTACTACACACCTAGTCGGGTTCAGAATCATACAATCTAACGATTTTATAGGGTTTTTGCCGTATTGCTATGAGACATGGTTTTGGTCGTCATCTCTCGTACTAAAAGCATATTCATTGAATGTAAAGACATTCAATTCTTTTTAACTGATTTCAATAAAATAATCGCGAGCGTGTAAGGTAATGTCGTGGTGGCCCGCAGGTTTAAGGCGCCCGCTTCTCATGCACGAGGGTGCGGGTTAGAAACCTACCAACAGCAAGTATCAATATGCCTTTTTATGTACTTTCTAAGATTATCTAGACACCAATGACAAACGGTGAAGAAAAACATTGTGAGGAAACCAGGGCTTACAATTTCTAATTATATATTTGAAATCTACATTTAGCAAACGAGGATCACCTCGTACGCACGGAGAAGGTTTAAGCATTATGATTAATGCAGAATGAAGACGTCTTTGGTCAGCAGTGGCCACTTATAGGATGTTGTTGATGACGATAATGATTTTTTTATTAATAATACGGATAAAGCTTCGTTACTTCTGAATAAATATAGTATTAGATACAAAATAAATATATATAACTTAAAATATAACTAACTAAAAACTAAAATATTTACACCTTAAAAAAGTAATAATCCGTCCGGAAAGGTTGTCTGGAAGAAATCGCCGCGTGTAATAAGACCGCCCATTGTACTCAAATTACTATTGAAATGCTTACAATTTTTTTCTATGTGTGCACTAAAGTATAAATAAATAAATAAATAAATAATAATAAAAATACTATTTTAAGGCATCAAAAAAAAAATTCTCACCGCTATCGTATTTTTTTTTTGTTTTTTAGATGAAGAAGGATTGACATCATCAGTAATGGTGCGCCTGATTGTGAAGTTAATCAAGACTCTAATGTTTGCAAAAGCCGATGACGATGATCATCCACTGTCTAAGGCAAGAGCCGAACCCGTTGTAAGCCACATTAAGACTAAATACTTCGGGCCCATGTTCGAATAAATTTGAATACAAGTTGTACATATGAATAATAATATAAAACTATGTTAAACGGTTTTAATATGAGTTCTATTCTACCAATAGATTATATTGTATGGTCATCAAGATTAACTTCTCAATCACCAAGCGGTCACCGGTGACCGCTTTTCACTAATATTACATTACATTATAGACCTTTTTTCTAATGTTTAGAGATTACTTTTGTATGACCAAATTTAGGTGGTGGATTTCAATTATATTGTATGGTCATCAAGATTAAAAGTGTGTAAGTACCAAATATCAGTTTGATCTGTCGCTAGACATTATGTACGTACATAACTTCACGCCTGTCTCCCATGGGGGTAGGCAGAGGCTATTCCAATTTCTACATACCTCTTTTGCTTCAACAGTCATTAATCTTTTCATGCATGCTCGACGGTTAAGGGTACTTTTATTAGTTTTTTGTCGCTAGAAGGGAATGAAATTACAATTATGTTTAACCTAACGGAACGGAATAAGGTAAAAAAACTGTTTGATAATAAAATAATATATTTTTTCTATAAGCTTTTTTATCTCGAGGTCTAGGCCTCATTGTTACTGTGTACAGTTTACACTCATTAATAAAATATTTTTATTTTGATATGAACGTTTTTTATGTTGTCAAAATATTATGTATTATAAATAAAAATGATTCAGTTTTAATTCCTGCATGCCGTAAACAAGTTTTATTTTTTTACTGTATAATAGATTTAATTATACTAGAAGGTTTAGCTTTATTTAGTTTTTTTGAAATTTATTTTAAGGTTTATCTAATTCGAAACTCAAATTAAATTATTTTTTGTTTTCCAAGAACCTAGCATCCTTTAAGTGCTACTTTCATTGTTAAAGATATGACAAAACAAGTAAGTACTCAGTGCAAACTGAACCTAGAGTTAATTTATGTAAAGATTATTTTTATTGATATTGTTGATTACTTATATGTTTTTTTTTTGAGTCTATTATACAAGCATTTTGTGAAATGTACCCTATACAGTTACGTAGTAGTACTGTATTGTGTTGTGATATTTTCATCATGAGTTAGGTAAAATGTTTTGATATACCTAATTATATTCATATATTTTATTAAATAAAAGTTTACGTTATCTGGTGTTTGTGTTTCAGTTTGTCTACTGCAAATAATCTATACCTACAATGTTTCGAAAAAAAAAATTCTGTTGCCATGCGATATTTAACCTAACTAGATAAATTCAAGTATCATAAACTGAGATGATTTTGACTGTATTCGATTGCTTCAATTATGCGAGACGTATCTAGTATATGACT
Organism: Spodoptera picta; assembly: GCA_038387885.1. NCBI lineage: Eukaryota > Metazoa > Arthropoda > Insecta > Lepidoptera > Noctuidae > Spodoptera > Spodoptera picta. The sequence goes on along the minus strand of JAZHFQ010000041.1, from coordinate 1,904,116 downwards.
TTCTTCGGTGTGGGCGGGGTTCTACTTAATGTATAAAAGGCTCGTCAGGAGATCATATCGCGTATTACAGAGAACACTTTTGTGCCTCCAATATGAAGGTACGTGGACAACCTTGGATTATACTATAAATATAACTATATCAAGTGACAACAAGTGATTTGGTGATATGTACGCCCCGGCTGTGTATTTGTTGTGAATATTTTAGTGAACTATTTTTGAATTTTAGTTCAACGATTGCGTCTTTTGCGGCATTGCAATTTACGACTGTTTTTGTTGTAGTTTACAAATTTTGTAGGTACAGAATGTGAAGTTCTTTAGCTGTGGTAGTTTCTTTTTTTATATACAGAGTGTAAACGAAACGCCCCCGAAAAGCTGACAAAAAGAAATTGTTTTTATGATTTTAATCGTTTTTGTTTTCTTGTTATTCATGCAACATCAGCCTTTACTTGCCAGCCAAGTTGTGTACAACTATTATGACTTAAAAAAACCAATTAATTGTGTAGTTTCCTGGGTCAAAAATAAATTATTTTGATTTTTCAATCCAATTAAATATTGAAAAATAATTACACTTTCATTCATTAATTTGACAATATAATTAATTTTCAATTTCTTCTAGCAATTTCTTCAGAAATAAATGTGCTATTTGACGTGGAAATATGATGACGTCATAAGTTGGTATTTCGTACGAAATTCATAGAACAGCGTCGTTTTTGACGTTCCGATAAAAGTATTGAATTTGACTAGTCGTTAAGTATCGTATTCCTTACTTTTATGAAAAGAAATCTTGTTTTTAACGTCACCTGTCGGTGATTTTCGGATGCGTTACAATTACACCCTGTATTTTATATTAACATAAATCAGAAGTTTCTAGTGTCACTACCTAATCAACGTGTGTATTCAGTTATAATGTGAGCATTATATGTGACAGCTAGACTAGACGATATGAACATACTAATGCATAGTTGACTTAAAGCTTAGTATCATCCCCATATATAAGGTTTTTATCAATCAAAATGATTGATGAGTGTCCGATATAGTGGTGACTCACCTGTGATTGGCTTTTAAATATTGTAGTAGTTATTGTCAAAACTGTTAACTAAAGTACGAAAAGAAGTGATCCTCTCATCGTATATTAGCATTAGCAGCCAATAGGCTGCTACTAATATTTATTGACTAAAAATAGGCTGCTACTAATATTTATTGAAAAAATAAAATAATGTCAATATATTTGTTGACATTATTTTATTGTTAGCATTTTAACACCTTGAACGCCATGGACAAGGAATGGGCCATGATAGCGGAGGATATACCTACCCTCAACAGTTTTCTGTCGGCAGCCTGTCAGATTTGTACTTGACAGAAGTCAAGTATCTATAAATGTTAATAGAAGTGTATCTATTAACATATTTAGGCTTTCAAGAATAGGTAAATGTAACAAAACAGAAACAAGTATCAGAGCATTTTTAAACAAAGTAATTAAATTAAAAAGGCCAGAGCTGAATATTTTTTTGTTACGTAGATATTTATTTTTAATATTTCAATCAATTTTTTCAATACCTAGGCATAATTTGTTTATATTTTTTACTTTAAAAATAAACCATTGGTACGTATATTACACAATGCATTTGAAATAAAATTACATATTGCAGTAGTTTCGTGTTTTTAAATTAGATTGCAAAAACAGTTCAGAATGCACGTGTCTGAATACAAAGTAGTGAAGACATTCAATAACCGTGTTCTTTACATAAAACAACAATATGTGGAATGATGCTATTCCACATGTTACATTTCCATATCAATAGTATAATAAGGAATAAAGTCATAATCATATTATCATTGATTTTGATTCTAAATTGAATGGTGAATGGTTGTGATCTACGAAACTAAGGAAAATTTTTGCCAAATGGAAGACAGGAAGACGAATGCTTCTGCACAAATTGGCTGGCTCGACGATAGATCGGAGACTGCATTTTAAAATATGGTTTACTAGCGACCCGCCCCGGCGCACGGGTGCAACATGCATGTATTATGTACACCTTCCTTAAGAATCATCAATCTTTTAAAAAAAACCGCATCAAAATCTGTTGCGTAGTTTTAAAGATCTAAGCATACATAAGGACAGACAGAAGGCGGATAGCGACTTTATTTTATACCATGTAGTGATTAGAAGGCGCTTCTGACTAGTCTTTGTTCAAACATAACATAACATCACGCCTTTTATCCCCGAAGGGGTAGGCAGAGGTGCACACAAAGTAACACCCACTTTTCACTATTTATGTTATGAGTCCCATGTAATAGGGGGTGACCCTATTGCCATATACTGGGCACATTTCCAGACTCCGTGCTACTACTGAGATTTTTTTAAAAACCCCGTAATACTTTGCCCGACCCGGGTATTGAACCCGAGACCCCTTGCCCGGCAGTCGCATTTGCGACCACTCGGCCAACGAGGCAGTCTGATTGTGTGATTGAGTAGTGGACTGATTTAAAAACTCTTTCACCATTCGAAAGCTGCATTACCTACGGGTAATATAGGTCATATTTTTTTGGAAAAAATAGGCATCCGTACGATATTTCGTTTTTTCGGACACAAGGTGTATTGAAAAGACACAATTGTTGTAGGAGCCATTCGACTGTGGAACGCACTTCCATTATCAATAAGACGGGCGCAATCTTTGGATTCGTTTAAAAGACAAGTAAAAGATCATTATCTAACACAGATTCATTAGAGTAACTGCTACCGCATATCCGTATGTATGTATGTATGTATCTGATTTTGTGTATGTATGTGTATGTATATATATATATATATATGAGTATGTAGGCATGTATGTATGTGTGTACATATTGTATGTATGTATCTAAACTGTTCTGTCATATCCATTGTATTTAATTCAACACTATGAACTACCCACATGGTATCTGCTCTCACGGTTATTTATCCATCCTAAGGTTGCCTGGAAGAGATTGCTGTAAGCGATAAGGCCGCCCATTGTACAACATGCCAAAACTATTTATTTTTTTTACCTACCTACTATTTTCTTGTTCGTGTCTTTTGTAAGTGGTGTACAATAAAGTGTTTATTATTATTATCGGTTCCTTTTTCTAAGCTCGGCTACAGCGCCGGATTTGAGGGCTAGTACGGGCCGAAGCCAAGTGCTAACCCACGTGGACGTTTCAATTTTGGGTTGGGGTGAACGAAACTTTGTCGGTTTCGTTCAAAAATTTTCGAACAATATGGCAGGTATTTAAAATGGCAGCTTTTTGGAGGATTCGATATGTGTATGGAGGTAGTTCGAGTGTTTTTATGGATTGATGGAGTTGTTTTGGAATAACCCCCGTTGTTGATAATACTATGGGAACTATTGTGACGCTGTTAAGTCGCCACATTCTGGTGATTTCTATTTTCAGGTCGGTGTATTTAGAAAGTTTTTCTGCAATTGTGTTTTGGAGGTTATGTGTATTTGGAATGGCTATATCTATGATTTGCGCACTTTTGTTGATCTTATCAATGAGTGTGATGTCGGGTCTATTGAAGTGTGTGGTTTTGTCGGTAAGAATAGCTCGGTCAAAGTACAACTTAAAAGCAGAGTTTTCAAGTACGATTTCTGGGTGGTATTTGTAGTATGGTGTTGGTGAACCGGATATTAATTTATATTTTAAAGCTAATTTTTGGTGTATAATATTTGCAACTTGGTCGTGCCTGTGCTTATAATCCGATTGAACTATGGCTTTACAGGCACCTGTGACATGCTGAATAGTTTCAGATGCACTATTACAGCGCCTGCAAATGTCGGTGGGTATGGGAATATGCATTATATGTTTTTGATAGTTGCGTGTTTCTATTACCTGGTCCTGTATCGCCAGCATGAACCCCTCAGTCTCAGGAAACAATTCACCGCGTCTTAACCATTCGTTCGATGCAACTTTATCGACGTTTGATTGATTAAGGTCGTGATAGTGTCTCCCATGTAATGACTTCTGAGCCCATGCTGTGATTTTGGTTTGTCGATCGGTCTGTGTCTCATTGTTTTGTATCGTTTGATCGGCCATGTTCAAAGGTGTGAGTTTGGTATCATTTTGGACTATTGCGTTATGAAGAGTTGATGAAGGACTTTTACTATAGAAATAAGATCTCAAAGTTGTAATTTGTTTGTTATGTAAATTGGGGATATCTATAATACCTCTTCCTCCGTCGTTTCTTGGTAGTGTAAGTCTCTGTGTGCATGATCTTGGGTGGTGTCGTCTGTATTTTGTTAGTGTAGTATTAATGTGGCGTTGTAGATTCTGAAGCTCTGTTTTGGACCAATTTATGATACCAAATGAATATGTGAGAATTGGAATAGCATACGTGTTAATAGCTTTTATAGTATTTCGGGCGTTTAATTGAGTATTACATATTATTTTTACTCTGTGTTTAAATTGTTTTGTGAGCTGGCTTTTAATTTCTTTATGCAAGATTTGTTTGGTTTGTATGTACCCTAAATATTTGTAAGTACCACTTTCATCCAAGGAATCAATGGTATCACCTGTTTGTAACTGATAGGAGTGCGTGTAAGTTTTGCCTGCTTTCACTGAATTGATTTTACATTTATCGATTCCAAACTCCATTCCTATGTCATTTGAAAATATTTCGGTTACGTCAGCCAGCTGATGTAAATCCTCTGGAGAAGATGCGTATAATTTGATGTCGTCCATGTAGAGAAGATGGTTTATTGTACAGTGTTGATGGCGAATTTCTGTAGTAGTTACTGTGTTCCTGTATTTAAGTTGAAAGCCAGCCTTTAGAGGTTTTAATTGATTTGACAGTGGGTTTAAAGCTAAACAAAACCAGAGAGGGCTTAGGGAGTCACCTTGAAAGATACCTCGCTGGATCTTAATAAATTCTGTCTCTACAACACCTGCAGACGTATTTACATGAAGTCTGGTTTGCCATTTACTAATAATGTTTTCTAAAAAGCGTGTGATATATGGGTGGATTTTGTAAATTTTTAAAACGTGAAGCAACCAGGAATGAGGTACCGAGTCATAGGTTTTCTTATAATCAATATACATGGTATATAAATCTTTCTTGTATTTTTGTACGTCTTTAAGTATAACCGAGTCTATTAATAACTGTTCTTTACAACCTTGGCTAAACTTCCTACATCCTTTCTGCTCTTCTGATAATATTTTGTGAGTGTCAATGTGTTTATATATTATATTAGTTATGCATGATGTTATTATTTTGTACATTGTTTGTAAGCAGGTTATAGGTCTGTATTTTGCAGGATTTGCCGTGTCATTAAGGTCTTTTGGCGACATATACGTGATGCCTTCCGTTAATTAGGTAGGAATATTTGTTGGGTTTTTAATAAAATTGTTAATATGGTTGTACAAATGAGGGTGAATTGTTGTGAATTTTTTTAACCAGAAGTTATGGATGTGATCAGTTCCTGGGGCTTTCCAATTATGAGCTTTATTGAGAACATCGTGAAATGTTTCAACATCTATTTGATCGAATTGCATTTGTTGAATAGTGTCATAATTGATTTCCTCAGTTTTAATCCAATCAGCTTGTGTGTTGTGGCACACAGGGTTTTCCCAGATTCCTGCCCAAAACTGGCGTAGGTTCTCTTTAACAGGAAATGCCGTATGTGCTGTGTTATTTGACGTGGTGTGATTGGTTGTTGATTGTTTTAAAGTTCGGTAAAATTGCTTTTCGTTATTTTTGAATTGACTATTCTGTTTTGCGTAATGTGCATTTAGTGTATCTATTTAACCTACTTTTAATAACTGTGAGTTTCTGTTTGAGTGTGTCTAAGTAATGTGTAAGTTGTCTGTTAGGTTCTTCGTGTATAGTGTGTATCTTATAGTCTCTTATTATCTTATTAACTTCTCTATCTAATTTTCTACTTCTGTGGCCCTGCATGTAATATGTTAACCTAGGTACCTATTTTAGACCTGATTACTTCTATTTTATGTTCTAATCTTTTTTGCCATCTAGGTTTACGATTGCTCTGCGAGTTATTAAGAACGTGAGCAAATGATAAACTGATTTTTATTTATTTATTTATTTATTTATTAGGTACACAAAACAGAAACACAGCACAATACACAACAGAGTAACATAACAAAACTGTAAATGGCAGACCATGCTTCCACAAGTATGTGTACGCAACATGACATGCAACGACTAGTATTTATTTATTAACAATTATTTATAATTAATTATAATCCAGAACAAATTTAGAGATAAATTGTAATAATAAAGAGAATTAAGAATGCAATTAGACAATAGATACATTATTCAATATTGTCCTCATTATCGGACCAACCAAATAACAATTTCTTAACAATATTTTTAAATTTGTGAAGCGAGGTATTGTGGATATCAGGCACGCCCATGTCACTCGAGAGTAGCTCGTTGTACTTGCGACACATCCTTATCACAGGATTGTGAGACGATACATTGTTGTTGCACATTGGCAAAGAGAAAAACATCTCGCGTCTAACAGATCTGGTAGGGATCCTGAGGTGAATCTGCGATAATAAGCTCGTGGCAAGGATCCCATTCATAATTTTAAACAAATATACCAAGTCCTGGTAGGACCGCCTAATTCCCAAGTTCGGCAACCCAAAATGAGCACAACGCTGTACATACGTCAGAAGTTCCCTTTTCAAGCCATACCTATGAGACATGAAGCGCACAAAACGGCGTTGAGTCGACTCAATCAGGTCAGTATGTACCTTATATTTAGGATTCCAGACTATTGACGCATACTCAAGTCTGCTAAGCACAAGGGACCTGTATAGGGTGATAGCACTGTTTTGATGTCTAAAATGTTTAGACATGCGACATATGAAACCCATAGTTTTCCTACATTTGCTGGAGATATCCGCACAGTGTACGTTAAAAGAAAGTTTGGAGTCGTAAATGACACCCAGGTCTCGTACTTCCGCTAGACGCTGCAAGATGTGGTCATTTGCGGTGTATTCAAAAGTGATTGGATTTTTTGCACGTGTGAATGTAATAACTGAACACGCTGAGATCCATGCCATTCAGAGCACACCATTCCAGCAAAGTGTTGATATCAGACTGTAACTGGTTACAGTCTGTAACATTGCCAACACGAGAGAAAATTTTCAAATCGTCCGCATATAACAATGAGTGGTTCAAGAGTTTAGGAATCAAGTCGTTAATGTATAATATAAAGAACAGTGGACCGAGGTGAGATCCCTGTGGGACTCCTGAGGGTATAGATACCCTGTCGGAGTTGTAGCTTCCGAGGGTCACAATTTGACTCCGATTCACTATGTACGATTCCAACCACCGCAAAAGGCTACCATGAATCCCCCAACAAGTATCCAACTTACAAAGCAACATTCTGTGATTGACTCGATCAAAGGCCTTCCTGAAGTCAGTATAGACACAGTCTACCTGTACATGATCGTTAAAAGCTTCAGAGATATAGCTCGTATATTCAAGTAGATTGCTGACAGTCGATTTTCCCTTCACAAATCCATGTTGTTCCGGACGTATAAACGGTTGAATATGATAATACAACTGGTCATACACCAGAGACTCAAACACTTTTGCGAAAGTAGATAATATGCTAATTGGTCTATAATTACTGCAGTCAGAAATGTCTCCAGCCTTATGAATTGGGACTATGTGAGCTAGTTTCCACCTTGCAGGAAATACACCCGATGATAGAGAGGTATTAAATATAATGTGAAGGGGTACCACCAGGGCCTTGGCACAGTCTCGAATGAAACAAGGAGGAATAGCGTCAGGGCCTGCACCCTTATTCCGATCCAAGTTTATCAACTTCCTGTAAATTTTACTCTCAGTTATCGAGACAGTGTACAGAGTTTGGTTAAAAAGAGGTAAGTCACAAGAAATACTCACCGGGCCAGCGCTCTCCTCCACGAAAACTGATGCAAAGTATTTTGAAAACATGTTACTTATTTTACCTCCGTCACTAACAGTTTCATTCCCTAGCTTCATGGTTTTCGATATTGCGCGGCTGTTTCTTTTATGCTTAATGTAAGAGAAAAATAATTTTGTAGTTGTCGCTAGAGATGATTCAATACTGGCTATGTAGTTACGGTAGCAATTTTTTAATAAGGTTTTTTGATTGAGCACGTAATACGCAAAATTCGTCATAATCTCGAGGATTTTTGAACCTTTTATATCTCCTGTGAACGGCGATTTTCTTCACGAGACAAGACTTTAAGTGATGAGTATACCATATTGGATACTTAACACATCCAATACGTTTGGTAGGTACATTCGCCGCAATAACTCTGTCCAAAACGTCGTAGAAGCGATCAGTTATGATATTAATATCGTGATCATTCAATAGTTCGAACCAATCCACGTCATTCAACTGAGCAATGCAGCCATCAGTTTTACATTTACGGAAATTAGGGATCCTCTTTACTATCTGTGGCATGACTTTAGTTCTATTAGTTGAGATTTCTATTTCAATAGCAGGGTGATGGCGGTCAGGTGTAGACAACGGCAAACAGTCAGTAACGACAATACTCTCCACATCAGACATGCAAAGATCAAGAATCCTACCATTGTCATTATGTACGTGATTGTACTGGTGCAATCCAGTAATGTCTAAAAATTGGACAAGCAGGTGGGACTTAGTGTCGGTCGCGCTTCGCGGCTGCTGACGACAAGGAAATGTATCGTCACCCCTCCAAGTAACACCCGGTATGTTAAAGTCGCCTAATATTAAAATCCTTTCGTTCAAACCAGAGTGATCAATCACGGCATCAAGAATAAAGAATTATTATTAATTAATTATTAATTAATGTAGAACCTCCCTCACAGCTCAAGGATATCGCCAGATCCTCGTATGAGCTCTCACGGTCGCCATGACGGGACACAATAAAACTTCTCCTACACGCTATCAGGACACCCCCACCAGTCTGCTTTCGAGAGCCAGTTGTTTCTCGATCTCTTCGAAACACAACGTACCTGTCATCCACAAACTCACTATCGCAGAATGAACTATCGAGATTAGTTTCACATAAACATATGATGTCATAATTCTCATTTAGTATATTTAAATATAATTCATTCAGTTTGCTTCTAATGCGATTAACATTTTGATAATAAATTTTCATAAATTAGAGAGATACTGTTGATTGAAATAGCAAGACACAAGTATTGTAAAATATGATACAGATTACAATTCAATAATAAAATAAAATGAATGTAGGCACTATGCAATGTGTTACGTCAATTTATTCAAGCAGTCTTTACTTTTAATGTGTATAGCAGGACAATCTATATCCTTCTTTAAATAAACACGGCCGTATTTTACCCAAACAAACCTAAATGAGTGAGCCTTAGCAACATGTCTAGCTGCAGCGTGGAGATCCTTACATTCCGGGGAGAGATGTTCACTTAGATATATTTTACGGCTTTCACCTGTGATACCTAAGGCTCCAGAGTTCAAAGAATTGTTTGGATGCTCTTTGTTGTATCTTTTAAGGATTTTACTTCCATTGACCTTAGCAGCTGTCCACGCGGCACTATATATGATTGTTTGTAGTTGGTTAAATTCTGTATCTGTATTAACATGGTCTGGCAATATTACTTTATTAATGTATTGTACTGTTTTCGCAAATTTTTTTGAAGTCCTTTGTTTGGGTATATAACATCTATTGGTGGGATGGGTATCAGTGTAATATTGTAGGGCTTGTAAGAATAGTTCGTCTATATCAGAATCTCTTTCATAGTTTTCAGTATGTGTGTTAATAGTAGTGGGCTGTTGATCGAAATTTTCGTCTGTAAAATCTAATTCCTGCGATCCTAATTCTAGACTAGTGTTCTCTACATTTATTTGTGGTTGTGTATGTGTATAATACGTAGTTTGTTGTAAGATTGGGCTATTCGATCTTTGAAAAACCGTTGCATCTCTTTCATGCATCTCTTGCTCTACTACCGTTTTTATGATTTGTAGTCGCGTTTCAGGGATCATTTTGTTATTTATGATTACTCTTTTCTGGTCTGATATGCGTTGTTCTGATAAGTGTGCTAAGTGAGGGTAACATTCTATGAATTTGTCTCTAAGGTTTTTCCGCCACATTGTCATGTCCGTCTCCATCTTAGTAACTTCAAAATAGAGTTTCATAAGAGTTTCATTGACTTCGACTGACCATTTCATTCGGGTTTTGGTTTGTATGTGCGCTAGTGTATTGATTTGTGTGTATTTTTGTTGTGATTGAGTCTGTATTTGTTGTGTGCCATTTTGAGTTAATAAAAGGGTCTGCACTTCTGACCTAATTGCATCAAGTGTAATTGTTGGTAGTAACTTGTTGTTGACAATGGCTCTTCTTTGATCGCCTATTCTTTGCTTGGAAACTGTCATATTTGGAAATTGTTCGGTGAACTTCGTGTGTAGTGTATTTAAATAAGCATTTGTATCAGTTTCTAAATTTGTGATGATAAGGTAGTTACGCCAAATGAATTCGTTCATTTCGTTGCTCCATTTTTTACGCGTATTTTTTGTATCAGTAGCGGATGTCGGGTTGTTGGCTACAGTAGCCTCCGACACAACGTCTACTGATAAGGTTGATGAAGTAGATGATCTTAGTGAACGTGATTTGAATGAAAGTGATGATGGTGTGATTGATGAGAATATGGATCTCGGAGAGGACGACAATGACGCCGTAGATGTTTCAACATCTGTTGGAGGCACCTTTGCCTGCATTGTATTTTTATTTTTAGATCTGGTTATCATTTTTATTCCCACGAGTAGCTAGGGACTAAACAGGTCGACCACAGCAGAGCCCTGCGTTCACTGTGGCAAGGGTAAATAAAACTGGAAGTCCCCTGGTTTCCAGAGTTGGCATACTAACGACTAAGCACCCCCTTAGTCACGCAGCCCTCAGCGTATGCAACCTTGGCTTGGGTTGTATCTCTTTTAGTCGGGTTCCTACCCCAGTCAAGATAAGACTAGGGGTCGGAGCCCTTAAGCCCCACCACGTCGACAACGTAGAGATACATCGGTGGGGTTATTATTATTATTATTAAGGTGTAAAACATCACCCAGAAAAGTTACTATTTTTGCGTACGATTATAAAATGACTTCTTTTATTTCAATTTTCAAATATCAAAGTACCTTATATTATTACTTAGTACATCAGGTACCTGCTAATAAAAAAGTCCTGTCAAAATCAGTCCAGCCGTTCCAGAGATTAGCCAGTACAAAATCAGTAAATTGTATGCATTTTTACGAAGCTGTATTTCTTATAGCTAATTCGACTTAAGCGGTGATTACTGTCTTTGTATAAAATATATTTTCATTTCATTTTTATTATTAGTAACATTTATTTTAGTCTATATAAAAGGTAGATGAATTAATAACTTTGTAATTACACATTCCAGGTGCTAGTAATCACACTGCTATGCGCATTAGCTAGCTGCGCGGCAGGAGGATCCGTAGCGTGGCCTGGTGCCATCGCAGTATCCTCCCCCATCCTGAAAACCATCATCCCAGGAGAGACAAAGACCACCGCTTATTCCACAACACAATACATTAATGCGGTAAGATTGCTTATAATTAATTCTTCTTAGAGCCAATTATTCCAACACCAGATAAATTTTAACCGAGTAATAACTCTGTATATTTGACAATTCATCCATACTAAGTCAAACACAGTTTTATTCTACAATTAGGAATTAACTGACGGTTGAGAAATCGACTCTTAACCTTATTGTAATGATGAAATGTGCTCTTAAAGTATTTCTGTCTATTTACTGAATACATATGTGACAAACTGGTATACAGTGTCTTGTGTCGGCCTTTCCATTACTTCCTGTTGCAATAAATAAATTAAATAAATAAATAAATACTTTTCTTTAATCAACTCGATCGAGTCCAGTAATAATCTACAAGTCTATCTTTAATAAGCTCAGTACAAATAGTAAAAAATAAGTATACGTAGGTAAATATGTTTTATTTCATATATGTACATCATTTCCCAGGTGCCAACATCGTATGCTTTCGCTGCGCAGCCTCAGTTCGCATATCACGGAGTGCCACAAATTAACAGCTTCGCGTCCCTACAACCAACATATTACCCCATAGCGGCACACTCGTATATTCCGACTGCGAACGTCTTCTATCCTTCTGCAGCTTCATTTGCTCCAGTAATAGCTCCTGGCTTCCCATCAGCCCCCGCTTATCCTAGCACTCCTGAGACCAGTCCTCCTCCTGTTTACCCTGGAAGCTCACCAAGCCCACCTTCTTCTCCATCTGGGGATGCCGATTCTGCCGTAGTAGACTCCGCAGATTATAACGCTGATCAGCAAAAGCAACAAGAACCAGCATCAACTCCAGCTCCTCAACCTCCAGCTCCTGAACTTCCAGCACCTGAACCCACTCAACCAGCTCCGCAATTCCCACCTTTCCCCCCTTCCAACACGTTCCCCAATTTCCCTAATTTCCCCCAACTGCCTCAAGAATCTGGAGAATCTCCCTCATTTCCGCAACTTCCTCAGCTTCCCCAGCTTCCTCAGCTCCCAATACCACAATACCCAGACAACATTTTCCTTCAGGGAACTTCCTCACCACCCTCTAGCTTTCCTGGAGCCAACAACGAAGACAAAGGTCTAAATGATGCAGACACGGTATCCGTAGAGTCTGCCTAAGACATGTATGCAATTTAAAAAAATATATAAGTACATTTTTGTGATTACTTTTGTATTATTTTATAAAAGTGTTCTGCCCGATACATAAGCATTTCTATGTGTGTAGTTTGTATTTATGAAAAATCAAATTTTTGTTAGTTATCAAAATTAAAGAATTTGGAGGCTTCAAACTTGATTGAACCATATTATCATGTATCGAATTTTTTTCCACACCTTTTTGTTTTATTTCTAAATTCTTAAATATTATAAGATCATGTTCGGCCTGTTTTAACTACAAAGATAATCATATAAGACGCACTACAAAATAATAGTTATGAAGAAAAATGGTTCATTTTGGTTGGTTTCTTTACCATTGCTGACACATACCTATGTCATTAGTCTAGTCATACCTTTTTATCAGCAAATGTAGGTACTGTAACCTCATAATTTTTCAATCAAAGTTACCATATTTCAGAGAACAGAGGCCTTAGTACAAGTTTGTTTTACGTTTAAAGTATTCGAAACGAGTTCGCGTTCGGCACTCTGATTGGCCGGCGCCAATGAACCAACCAATCAGAGCGCCGAACGCGTACTCGTTACGATTACTTTAAACGTAAAACAAACTCGTACTAAGGCCTCTGTCCGTAGACCAATCGTAAGGGATGTTCTATTCAAACCTACAGTAGAAAAAAAAGATTATTCAGACAATCATACTACATTAATCCGTTATCTGTGCACCTAAATTCATCTAATCGTGATTCACGAGAAATAAAGAAACAATAGTTTGCCTTCTTTTGTTTAGACTTTACCTCTAGATACAATACATTGGTGGTGACACTCACATAGCGAAGCAACAAAACAACTTTCATAGTTCATTTGATCGTGGAGAGTACACGAAATCTACATACAAGTGCAAATTTAATAAATTCTAAAATAATATTTAATAAAATGTCGATTTTAAATACTGCAAGATTGTGTTACACGACATTATTTTTATTATATCACCACTATTTCACGACGGCTACATCTACAAGTACTGCAGTTATTGTGACTGATAGAGCTGAACCAACGGTATGTTTGATCATAATTTATGAAGTTTGCATTTTGCAGCTCGATTGCTGAACACGAGGTTCTGGCACTAATTACTTAGTCGGAGTGACTTTTTTTTTTGTTTTTTTTTTTTAAAGCTTTGCCCCACACTAGGATTTTCTCCTGTGTCGTGGGTTGCGTTTACAAACATACAAGTTCACATACACAATGACACCCAGACCCGGAACAACAATTTGTGGATCACACAAAGTGTTGTCTCGTGCGGGAATCAAACCCACGACACGTTGCACGGCAGCCAGTTGCCCAGCCAACGCACCAACCGTGCAGTCACTTTGCAAATACCTCGCACTTTTTAGGAGTCGCTATATAGTGTGGGGGTAATGGGAGGTGAGATAGTCAGCCAGCCTCCACTCACCTGTTCTTTTTTACTTTTTTATAAGTAGGTACTTAACTAGCTTCTGCCCACAACTTCGTACGAGCAATCCTGTTATTTCTCGTTTCCGTAGGATTTTCGAAATCCCTGGATAAAAGTATTGTATGTCCGACTTCTGGTTCTAGGATAATACTCCGTCAATTTTCAATCAAATCGACTAAGCCGTTCTTGTGTACGAATTTCTTTTATATGGTACGAGTTGACCCGGCCACACTTCGTACAGCGGCGATTTTTTCATATCGTTTAAACCTTCCATGGATTTCCACGAACATTTCAAGACTAAAATTAGCCAAATCGGTTCAGCAATTATCGAGTTTTAGCGAGATTGCCTTATGTTCTATATATGTATGTATATATTATATCCTTACCTTTTTCCTTACTCTCCATGCAAGAAGAAGTCAGAAGAGCTAACCGGACAGTTAACCAAGTTTAGATGTAGAAAATTCCCTGTTGAAATTTGAAATGGTGTCCTTTGTAAACGCAATGACTGAAGAAAGTGTTCAGTGTATGGGTAGGTATAAATAGCTATATCTGGGCCTGTCTAGACGTATGTATTATTTGGTACGTTCTTAGATATTTAATAAATGATTTTATTTGATAGTTGACTAGTTTTCAATATATATTTCAAGATAGTTGACAAATTTTTAAATATTACCATTTCAATACCAAAATTATAATAAGAGCCCTGCTGTATATTTTGAGTAAGTATCAAAATAAAATACAGGATCTTATGAAAATACAGGATTAATTTAGCATAAAATCCTTTTTTCAGGCCGTCAGCTTTGGCAACTACACATTGAACGAATTAATGCCATGTGATGATGTGAAACTCGTTAATAATACAATTAAAGGTCGATATAAAAGGCAAACGGAAAATCCCGCAGGTAAGAAAATCTTATTATTATTATTGAGCATATCCTGTTTCTGCGCACGCATTACATGACACACAATATAAACGCGATGGGATTTACATGCACCAAGTAACTTCATATTGTTTTTATTGTCGCAAAACAATGAAGTAGAATAAAAGTATTCCTTGCTTATGGTCCAGATAATAGTAATAATTAGCAATTCACTCTGTCTGTGGTCCCTTGACAAGATTTCATTTTATTTGAGCAATGGTATTTTAAGTTTATTTCAAGTTTTTGTGTTTGTGTGTAAAAAACTCTAGCTTATTTATTAGTATTTTATGGTTTACAGAGTCAAACGCTTTTGACATGTCCATAAACAATTGTAAAATAAAAAGTAAATGTCAAGCTAGAACAGCATATATGAAAAACAATGTCACATTAAAACAATAATGTCAAATTGCATATAAAAAAAGAAATGTAACTATATGTTACAAACATGTCAACATGACCTGTGTGGACGTTACAGCAGCTTATTCCCAAGCCAGACTATCATCTAGGTAGTCTTTTATTTTATAATAAGCTTTACTATAAAATTTATCTTTAATGACATTTTTAAATTTATTTAGACTCAAATTTTGGATATGGCTGGGAATTTTATTGTAAAAGCGTATACTCTGACATCTATAGGAACCACTTATTTTCTTTAGTCTAGTAGTGGGAACAACATATTTGTCATTTATTCATCATAATATTTGTCTTTATTTCTCGTGTTTATATTATGTATATCACTATAGATTAAGAAATTCAGAATTTAGTTTAAATACTGAAAGGGGACATATTTCATCCAACGTGGATGTAGCCCGGGAGTTTGAACATTTTTTTGCCAACATTCCTATCAAAACAACCAAAGATTTAGAGTCATCAGCAACACTCTCTGTAACTTTGCTTAAGAATAATACACAATCGTGCCAGCACGACTTTAGTTTTCGATATACGAATCCTCTAGAAATAATAAAAGTTTTTAAAGAGATCAAGATCAAATCAACTGAAGATCTATGGGGACTATCGGTAAAAGTTTGCAAATCACTTATTCAAACTATAGCGCCATACTTGGCTGTGATTTTCAATAAAAGTATAGTTGACGGTGTTTTCCCTGACCTAATGAAATATAGTAAAGTTATCCCACTATTTAAAAGTGGTGACACTAAAGAACCAAACAATTATAGGCCAGTATCTGTTTTGCCGGTTCTCAGCAAAGTACTTGAAAAGTTAATGCTGTCTCGGATGCTTCATCATTTTAATAAACATTCTATCTTTCACCAACAACAATACGGTTTTACTAAAGGTCGTTGTACAACTGACGCCGGTGTCACTTTAATGAAAGAAATATTTGGTGCTTGGGAGGAAGCACAAGATGCTATTGGTATCTTTTGTGACCTCTCAAAAACGTTCGATTGCGTTGACCACGAGACACTTTTGCTGAAATTAGATCACTACGGGATCAGAAGCACCGCACTCTGTCTAATAAAGTCTTATTTAGAAGATAGGCAATTAAAGGTTCATGTTAACGGTATTAACTCGCAGGGCTCTACGATGAATATGGGCGTTCCACAGGGTTCAATATTGGGTCCCTTTCTCTTTTTAGTCTATATAAATGATTTGCCATTTATATTCAAGAATGAACCAAGAATGGTGCTTTTTGCAGATGATACCTCATTAATTTTTAAAATAGATCGACGTGCTAATAATCTTGACGACGTAAACAGTTCCATTCTTCGAGTGCAAAACTGGTTCACCATTAATAATCTAGCGCTTAATGAGAAAAAAACAAAATGTATTAAATTTAGTTTACCAAACGTCCGAAGTAATGATTGTGATGTTGTTTTAAACGGCCAAAAGTTAGAATTTGTCGACGAGACGGTATTTTTAGGCATTACATTAGACAATAGACTACAATGGGGCCCCCATATAAAGGCGCTTTCGGGGAGATTAAGCTCAGCTGCTTTTGCAGTTAGACAGATTAGACAGATCACGGACGTGGATACGGCAAGACTTGTCTATTTTAGTTACTTTCACAGCATTATGTCGTACGGCATTTTGTTGTGGGGTCGAGCTGCAGAAATAGAATCAATTTTTATTCTTCAAAAGCGGGCTATCCGAGCAATATATAACTTACGCCGTTGCGAATCGCTAAGAGAATTGTTTAAAACGATACATATCTTAACGGTGCCCTGTCAATACATATATGAAAATATAATGTATGTAAGAAAGAATAGGCAATTGTTCGAAAAAAGAAACGATAGACACAATCTTAATACTAGAGGCAAGAATAAGTTAGCTGTACTGCAATTCAGACTGTCCAAGGTACAGAAATCCTTTATGGGGTTAGGTATTAAATGCTATAATAAAAAACCAAATAGCATACTAGATCTCAATGAAAATAAATTTAAAACATATATTAAGCGCGAATTATGTAAACAAGCTTACTACAGGGTGATTGATTATCTTGAGGATAGGAATGCTTGGCAGCGTGTTGGTTCGGCTCCACTGGACAATACTCAAATGTAGTCAGTACCTAGTTCAGATTACGATAATAGGTAATTTAATACTTTGATTCCGATGAAGGCAATCTATTTTTCTTGTGGCATCGAGCATTTCTTTCTTTATTTAAACAAGAGTTTTTTTTTTTTTCTTGTATAGAAGCACTATTTTATATGGATTGTCAGTGTACATATGTGAGGACCATGTCAGACTTAAGATATTTGTTTTGTCTTGGTTTTGTTTTTTTTTTCTATTTTAGTATGTTCTGTTATTTGTATGTCTTTACATTATTCTCACATCTGTGTACAATATTGGAATATGTATCAGAGCAATGTAAAACAGACTTTTTTTAAAAGAGTAACGAATGGAGTTTCTTGCTCGTTCTTCTCCACTCGAATCGACATTTTGGAACGAGCGCCTAGCTGCACTGACGGACAGACTGACAGACTATTATATATTTCATATTTGTTGACGTTTCAAAAGTACCAAATTATGGTTTAATTTAAATAAATGCTTTTGAGTTTGAGTTTTGAGTTTGACTATGTTTTTTAAATAAACTTTTGTTTTTATGAGCATATACTAAATTTTCATAAATGTATTGAGAGGCAACAGTCATTATATTAATTTCTTTAAATAGTTCCCTGAGAGAGTACCTCGGATTGAGATTATAAATTGATCGAATGGCCCTCTTTTGCAGAACAAAGATAGATTGAATGTCAGCAGCATTCCCCCATAAGAGAATACCATATGACATGACACTATGAAAATAACTAAAGTATACTAATCGCGCTGTATCTACATCGGTTAGATTTCTAATTTTTTTAACGGCATATGCTGCAGAACTGAGCCTTTTCGATAACTTATTTATATGTGGAGCCCACTGGAGCTTAGCGTCTAGGGTTATACCTAAAAAGACAGTAGAATCTACAGGGCTCAACTCCTCACCCTTAATGAGCACGCTGGTTTTCACATGTCCAACATTTGGTGTTGTAAATTTAATGCATTTAGTTTTAGTTCCATTTAGTAATAGGTTGTTGGCATTAAACCAGCGTACTATCTCCGAAAGAGCACTGTTCACATTATCAATGACTAATTGTCTACGTTTAAGTTTAAATAATAACGAAGTATCATCCGCAAACAGTATTATCCCGTGGTTATCCCTTACAAGGTAAGGTAAGTCATTTATATATATAAGAAACAAAAACGGGCCGGGAATTGACCCCTGCGGAATCCCCATCCTGACAACAGACCCGGTGGAGACTTTTCCGTTTATTTCGACTCTCTGAATCCTGTTACTCAAGTATGAGGTAAGAAGATCCAGAGATTTGCCTCTTATTCCATAATGGGATAGCTTCCTGATCAATGTATCATGAAGGACACAATCGAACGCCTTGGATAAGTCACAAAAAATGCCCAAAGCGTCGCTTGAGTCCTCCCACGCGTCATATATGTGATTAAGAAATTGAATACCGGCATCAGTTGTTGAACGACCCCTGGTAAAACCAAACTGGTTACTATGTAACAAATTATTTCTATAGAAAAATCTTTGCATTTGATTTAGAATAACTTTTTAAAAAATTTTACTAAATGTAGGTAGTACTGAAATAGGTCTAAAGTTAGTGGGGTCAGAAGTACTACCTGATTTAAATAACGGAGTTATTTTACTATATTTCATAAGATCAGGAAACACACCGCGGTCGATACAATTATTAAAAATTAGAGCTAAAAGAGGTGCTATAATAGCTATAGCAGAGCTGGCAATGTACAAAGAATTACCCCACAAATCTACAGTCTTTTTGTTATTTAAGGTATGGAAGGTTTTGACGATCTCTGTACAATCTATGTGTTCAAAAGAGAACCCTATGCTGCAAGCTATAACGTTTTCTTTTAGTAAAGATTCTGTAATAGTGGGAGATGAATTCAATGACTTAGTCGTAGATATAGGAATGTCCGAAAAGAAACTTTCAAATGCAGCTGCAACTTCTGCGTCTGATTTTATTACATGATTATCAATTAGAAGACTATATTCATTACTTTTCTTTTTGGACCGCTCTGCGCTCTGCTCTGCAACGACTGCCTCGTTGGCCCAGTGGTCGCAAGTGCGACTGCCGGGCAAGAGGTCTCGGGTTCGATTCCCGGGTCGGGCAAAGTATTACTGGGTTTAAAAAAAAATCTCAGTAGTAGCACGGAGTCTGGAATTGTGCCCGGTATGTGGCAATAGGCTCACCAATAGGCTCAACAACATGGGACTCATATCATAAATAGTGAAAAGTGGGTGTTACTTCTGTGTGCACCTCTGCCTACCCCTTCGGGGATAATAGGCGTGATGTTATGTTATGTTATGTGTCGCTCTGATGACATTGGTACTGTTCTTTATTTTGGAGCTCCAGTACCGCGACTTTGCAATAGCGCAGACCTTTTTAAACAATTTAGAATATTTCCTAACATATACATTAAATTCGATTGTGTTAATAATTGTCCTATCACTATATAGCTCATAGAGACGTTCCCTACTTTTATAGATGCCAGTGGTTGCCCATTCGTTGAAAGACACATTGCCATTAACTGGTATAGTTTTAGGTGTAAAGGTAGATTTAAACTAGGTATAGTAGATACATATTAAAAAAATCATCATACAAATTATTAGGATTTTTATTCATCAACAAAGGTAATTTTTGAGTGACTTTAGATTTGAAGGTTTCAATGCGTCTTTCAGTCTTTGGGTTGACAGTGATAAATGGTTTAGACATTGTATTTACATGATTTGTTATTGAAATTAACTGTCCGCAATGATCTGAATCAAGCAATGATATAATGTGTTTCTTAATTGGTACAATGTCAGTATAAATATTATCCAGGCAAGTGGCACTAGTGGGAGTTATCCTAGTGGGCTCCAGAAATAAGTTCGTAAGGTTATGAGGCAAATAAACTTACAATTTTAGTGCTTAGATTAGAATTCTCTAACAAATTTACATTAAAATCGCCACAAGTAATGATGAATTTATTTGAACTACTGAGTTTATTTAATACTTCATCTATTACTGTTTCAAAATAGTAGTAAATACAAACCAGAAGGTGGTCTATACACACTTAAAACAATAAACCGCTCTAATTCCACACAAGCTATTTCAACAGTGCGTTCAACAGAGTAACTAACTATATCCTTGCGTTCTTTAAATTTAAGTTTGTTATTTATTAATATTAGTGAACCACCATGTAGGTATAGCGTTCTCCCTGCTGAACGAGCTACCAATCTGGTGATTACCAAAATTGAACATTAGTTGATGAGATTTCAACCAATGCTCAGTAATACACAAAATGTCAACATTATTACAATTCAAAAATAACATTTCTAGTTCCTTGCTCATAAAATATTTGCAAGAGGTTCCCTCTATTGTCTTACTTTTTAATTTAAATTATTAGAAATGTCAATATTTATTGAATTATTATTAATAATGTCAATATTTGAAAGTTGCTCAATAGGAGCAACCTGTTAAGCCAAGTTCTTGGCTATAATATTAAAAAAATATGATAGCGACACCGCTATTTGTCTAATATAATATTTTGAAAGATAGTACCTATCTTTAGTCATATATAAATTTTTGCCAACTAAATTGTTGGTGTCCATTACATGTATGTTGCTATTATTACATAAATTATAAGGTAGATAGCAATATTTAATTTAAATCTTAAATTGTTTTCTTCCTGTGGCAAGCTATTACTATAAGGTAATGTAAACAAAATGATCTGCTTTATTTTAAGCTCTGTAAGTGAATTATAAAATTGCAATATTTTTTATTTATTTAAACTACCTCTATTTCCACACATAATTATGAGGGTAGAATCTTGTTTAAAACTATAATTGATATTTTTTTCCAAAATATTACTCAAAGAATATCCGGGCATACAGTGATTCATTATTGATTGTTCAGGGCACATATTTGTCAGTAAAGAACCTAAGTTCTTCCCAATCTCATCACTGAAGATTACAATGTTATTGTTGTTATTATTACTACTGTTACAATGGCTAGGAATCAATGAACTGGCACCTTGAGGTAGGGTGGAATCACATGCCGGCATAGAACAAGCAGGCAGTACATCATCAGAATGACACTTCTCACACTGGTTTTCCTGTGACCGCACTAACTCATTCATTGCCAACATGTATTCCCTCATTTGGTTTTCAGATGCACTATATTTATTGGTCTTGGTGTGCAACTTTGATGTTAAGTGATCTAGTTCTGATTTTAAGTTTTGGGGGTCAGTGTCATATCTCCTATTCTGTTGATTTAATTTAATAGAATAAGTATTAAGTTGGTTTAGAAGCCGGAATCGTTCTTTGTTTAGTTTTACTTTTTTTATAAATAACTTTTGTCTTTTAACTAGCCTGTTAGTTTTAGTTATGTATTTATTAATTTTAATGTACTTTTTTAATCTTTTATTACTACAACAAAGTGTTTTTGTAGAATGACAAGAATTACTATCACAAGTTAAATCTATAGTTACTGGATTCAAGTCTACATGTTTTGATTGAGAAGCACGGGCTGACACCAACTCACTGAAGAGATTGTTATTCAGACTGGCCGTGATATTAAGATTTAATGTTTCTAAATGACTAATTTGACTATTGGCCTCTACTACTTAGCTGTTGTTCTAATAGAGCTTTGTCATGTAATGTTTGTTCATACTCATTGCTACATTGACTGAATCCATCCACAACAAATTGGAGCCTATCCCGGGTCTCAATAGCTTCGGTGTGTTGAATATGTAACCGATGTATTGATACATCTTGCATTTATTTGTTTTAGATAAATTTAAGGATGCTGCTTCTTCATCATCATTAAAAGCGATTCGACAATTTCTACAAATGGTCAAGAACTTATTTACTTCGGATCCATCTGGCGGCAATCATCCTTTGTCACGCGAAAACCCTAAGATCGTTGTAAGACTCTTTAAATCGACAATTTATGCACAGCTATTCCCAGAACCAGGACAAGGCCCCGAAACGAAGCCTTATACTAAAAGTACATAATCAAAATATGTGTATGTAAAGACTCATGAGAGTCGATATTTCGCAATCCTCCCGCACTGAGACCCTCCGCAACAAATCTTGGCTGCCGTGAGACGATAAGCTGTTCTCACAGCAATAAGACGAATACCGCCATTCTTTTTGCGCAGGGCATTTAGATTGGCTCCGTACAAAACGTCGATGATGGATTCGTGCATATACATATACCTCTATTACGGGAGAGCATGAGCATGATCAAAACCGTAAGCTCTTTCAGCAGCGCCATATAGGACTCCCTGGCGCTTGAGCTTATCGATCTTTGAGATGCTGCCTTAAACAATCGAGGCCTCCTGTAAAACCGCTTCTATTGTCTTATAGGTTATTTATTTTGATGAACTTCTTTATTATATTGTAATGTGTAACGCGGCAATTCGATTTTGGTTTGTGTCGGACGCACGCGCGCAACTCTAGTAGCAACACACCACCTCACTATTCCCCCGCTCCCCCGCCACTGACCGCTTAACGCTTTCGTGGAAGCGACACAGAACAATGAGTCCCGCGACGGAGCCGTGACGCACGCGCTCCGTATTTGTACCGCGAATATTTAAGTTTTATTTTATTGTAATATTGTGCAACTTTGTTTATTTAAGTTTAAAGTTTATTCCAATATACAAGTTTACAGTCAATCGTGTGTCGAACTTTATTCCACGTCCTTGAGAACCCAATAGGCGACTATGTTCATTAAAGATGTAAATAAGGATGTTTTTTTATGGGAAAAGCTGGTAAACAAGTTGACGGATCACCTGATGGTAAGCAATTGGTGTCGCCCATAGACACCTGGAACACCAGAGGCATCACAAGTGCGTTCTCATCCTTTTGGGGATTAGGAATTTGAGGATTGTTGATGATTCAGGAATTGGAGAGATTGGGGAAGGGGGAATAATTGGGCCTCCGGTAACCTCACTCACACGACGAAACACAACGCAAGTTTTGTTTCACGTCGGTTTTCTGTGAGGCCGTGGTATCACTGCGGTCCAGCCGGCCCATTCGTGCGAAAGAAGCAGCTATCAGACATTTATTATTCGTCCTATTGACCAATTTGTGTTATTATGAATAGGACACATCACAAAATGGTCATCGCCATTTGATTTACGATGAAAAGATACAAGTTAAATAATATGAAATGAATTTATTAATACATTAGGCACATGTTACCAGAAACCAGAAGAGCGTTCATTCATCCATGCTTGTCTATCTGCCTGAGTAGTATTCTTCCCATCAAGCGCTAATGAAAAGAAAAATGAGTATGGGAACCACTCTGTGTTGAATGTTATAGTTAGGTTATATCCTCCAACGCCTGCTATAGTGGGCTTCGAAATCCGATTGGGCATAGTTAGACGAGCACACACTATTGTGCAGTCGATACCAGCAGAGATCTATAAAAACAAACAAATATTAATATGTTCTAGTTTTAACAAAAAGAATACGAATTGTATTTACGTATGAATGCCTTACTTTCAATATAACATGTAGTTTAGCAGGAGGATCAGCCGTCACAGAAAATTTCTCGGAATAGAAAAAAGAAGCACGCTTTTGATGTCTCATACTCCTGAAGCAAAAGTTACCAGTCATAAATGTACGACCGCGCCATCCAGACTTCTGTTTGCGTCTTTTTCTTAAATACGATTTATTGATGCCAATCCCTGAAATCATAGCAATGGTTTTAGACGTTTTATTAGTAATTAACATAATTTATTTTATTGGATTTGAAGAATAATCGACATGATAGGATAGAACAGGTAGAAAGGTATAATTTTAGGTATACCTGGCCCTGCGTCAACCAGCTTAAAATTCTGAGGATATGGCTTAGGAAGATGGTGCGCAGTTATGACATTCATGATCCAATTAGTGTATGGAAACACGTCTATATAGAGTGGTGGTTCATTATTAAGGCGCCGACGCATGGACCGGTGATGGCAAGGAGCTCCACCCGCTGCCACTCCGATTAGCTCGAATGGCCCATCTGATGAGTGACTGATTATGGTCGCACCAGGCCGGACACCACATCCTGAACTACACAGAACATGCGTGACTCCTTCACTACCTAATCTCTGTAAACAACAAAAGGGATAATAATTAAACTACCTATTGATTATATTGTATTACTTCTTAAAAAGTAAGAGATTCGATGTTTGTTGTTCTTTGATGATGTTGTTCGATCTTTAATGAATAATACATTAATGTGACGTCTGTAGAATTTGAATGGAACAAGGGTAAATCGAGTGTCTTTGCCCACATGTATGACTACAGAACTAATATTATGGTTACATATTTTTTTACGGGGGGAAAAATCATCGAATGAAATTTCTCGCCCGGGTGAGGCGAGTAGGTGGGTCAGACTCTTACTTACGTTGAGCCGTAGCCCCGGCAACCGGTTAAGTCCTCCGCGGTTCCATATCGGTATAAACCCTATTAGGCCCCATCTATGGTGGACTGATGGGTCTACCCGTGCTCGCTGTTCGCCGGCCCGTGCTTACGGTGGCTGAAGATTATATTCAAATATGTTTCACTTACCGCTTTCATTCGATGCTGTTTACATTCCCTATGAGTGTACAACTTCAGAGTTTTCTTGGCTAATCGTTCCGAATCAAAATCTCTTGGAACAGCTGAAAATTTGAAAGGATTAAAATTATGAATTATGAATTATGAATTATGAAAAAAATAAAATTATGAAAGGACTGCCTCGTTGGCCGAGTGGTCGCGACTGCGACTGCCGGGCAAGGGGTCTCGGGTTCGATTCCCGGGTCGGGCAAAGTATTACTGGGTTTTTAAAAAATTCTCAGTAGTAGCACGGAGTCTGGAAATGTGCCCGGTATATGGCAATAGGCTCACCCCCTATTACATGGGACTCATAACACAAATAGTGAAAAGTGGGTGTTACTTCTGTGTACACCTCTGCCTACCCCTTCGGGGATAAAAGGCGTGATGTTATGTTATGATGTTATGTAAAATTATGAAATCTTAGTGGTATCTACCTTATTATTTTACATTTTCTAATAAACAAAAATTAGCAACAAGCGAGATGGTAAGACATATCTAGGTACACACGGCCACACATCAATCTATACAAAACCAGTTTATCCTGGTATCGCGTCGCATCATCTTTCCGCACATTTAACGTCCAGTTTATACTGGTTATGTAAAGCTCGATGTGTAGCCGTGTGTACACCGTGAAATCTATTTCGTATTCGTTCCGAAGTAAAATAGTCCTGTCTTAGTAATACAATAGTTTTACAAAGAAATAAAACGTTTAATAAAAAATACTTAACTGGTGAACCATTGCAAAAAGCAAACTTTGAAAGCGCATACAAACTCATATTACCTCTATATTATCAAAACATCACGCCACGTAATTTTCAAAGAGGTATTTTTCGTCGGGTGGCACGTGCGATGCGAATAGTGCCTACAAAGCATCTAAGTATTGTTTCATGTGAGTAAGTATTTGTTAATTTTTTTTACCTCTTTATTTATTTTTTTGTTTTTACTTTATACATCGAAAGTACTCCTTATGGCAAGGTGTTTTGCCGCAGTACGAAAACGAAATAGACTTCACGGTATATAATTATTTTTTTCTTAATGTTTTTTAATAATTAGGTATGTATGTTTCTATGCCTGTAAGCGTCTTCACATTATCCAATCACTCATTAAAGTTGGAAATTCACAAGAACTTACTACTAATGTAATCAACCAGAAACACGGACTTTTGTTTCTTCTTTTTCGCTCGTTCTTGAATCGTTGGTAAACATATCGGTACCATGTAGTCTGAAATTAAATTTTATATTTTTAGTCTAAGGACTCACGACGCGATCTTCTCCCGCGCTCGCCGCGGTGGCGGAATGGAGGCGGAAATTTCAAAACTCACGAATGTCGCAAGACGGTAATCAGTTGTGGTCCAGAACGACCGTCCCATTGCGATCGGCCGCCAACCGATCTCGCGGGTGTTAGCCACCGCGGCTGCGGGGCCGCGGCCGCGCCTTGAAAATTACTTTAATTTTTTAAATACATATTTTCTGTATTTTACAAAGGCTGCGGGCGCGTAACCACGGTGAGGACGGGAGATAATCGTGCCGTGAGTTCTTAGCCTTAATTAGACGTTTACGGGAAAATATAAAACACACTGAACGAATTTATTTGTATAAGTGTCTTATGATCCATAAATAAATTGATGCCAAGAAACCTAGTGTGAAACATTTGGTGACGTTGTCCTATAAACGGACAGGTTACGTTCACAACATAGTGTAAATGTCATTAATAAACAATGATATAAATTGGTACAATTAACTTACGAGACTTCAATGGCCGAATAAGTTTGATCAAAGCGAGACTATTGCCTACTCCGAATCTAAAAAAAAGTTTACATTAACGTTACAATTATTTTTTAAAATAAAACCATAAAATACAAAGTAATGAAGTATAAAATAAATTCTCGTTCTTAAAAGTGGTGCTAAAATTGTTTTTTTTTATTGGTCTTAGCCGGTAAACGAGCAGTCGAATCACCAGATGGTAAGCAATCGGCGCCGTACGTGAACACCTGAAACACCAGTGCCATTAGCCAAACGCCACTTTAGCGCTTGTCTACAGATAGATTAGAAATCAAAATGAATGGGGATGACACTGACAAGCGTCAAAATTGACGTCAATTCCATACAATTTGGTTTTCTATTCAAGCGCTGAATGGTATTTGGCTGCAGCTGCTGGTTTTACAAGTGCAATGTCGGCCTTTTGAGGATTAGGAATTTGACAAGGAAGGAGTTTCTAAGTTTTATGAAAAAACTTTGCTTACATCAGCTTTTAGTCCAATATTACCTACGTACCTAGTATATTCAGGATGAGGTGTGATGTCTTGTGGCGGTATTTCTATATAGGCACGTGGACATCTGATACCCATTTTAATTTGTGGAAGCCCTAACCCACAGTCTTCCTCGTCTCGCTCATAATCCCCAAAAACAATATTACCCCTGGGAAAATAATAATTAATAAATTATGTATTATTCATCTTAATTACACTTATGTATCTGGATAATATTTTTTTCTTTTCTCTTTTTAATAAAAAGCGTTGCCCCATCACTAGGATTTTCTCCTGTGTCGTTAGTGCACTTACAAACGTACAAGATACAAGTTCACATACACATGACGCCTAGACCGGGACAATAATCTGTGGATCACACCAAGAGCTGTCCCGTGCAGGAATCGAACCCGCAACACATTGCGCGGCAGCCAGTTGCCCAGCCACCGCACCAGCCGTGAAGATAAATGAGACTTCATGTTACGACCTTATCCAAAGGATAAGGATTAAGAAGAGAAGGGTAAGAGCCAGAGGATAAGGGTAAGAAATTGATGAGATAAAACGGTCCATTGTATAGTATAGGTACTCTATTTCTGTAACCATACAATATCTTTTTATGTTTCTGAGGCCTTAGTACAAGTTTGATTTACGTTTAAAGTATTCGAAACGAGTATGCGTTCGGCACTCTGATTGGCCGGCACCAATGAACCAACCAATCACAACGCCGAGTTGGTTTTACGTTACTTTAAACGTAAAACAAACTCGTACCAAGGCGTGTGATCGTCTCCTTGGTCCAGTATTCGTAAATTGCGTCCACATATTTCTAAGTTCGTTCGTTCGTTCGTTCCCTTTTACATACATGGGACTTACCTATATCGTAGAACTGTGGGTGAAACTACATACATCGATACATCTATGTGTAGATGAAGAAAATATTGCCAAATATCATTGCTAGTCAGTAAAGGAATAGATTATCCTACATAATAATATTAATAATAGCTATAGCAAATAAATCAAATTTATGTATTAAAACGTACAATTTGTAGTTCTTCGGGAGATGCAACATGTCGGCAGCTGTTCCGACGACAAACTGCTTGTGAACAAGGACCACGCGAGGCGCCTTGCTGTGATGAGGCAGCCCAGTCGTAACTATTATGACACATTGTTATTTATTTTAAGACTTACGTTTAGTAACTGGCTATATATTGATCTAAATTTTATGTCTAATATTTTATAGCAAACAAAAGTACTGCTCGTCCTCGTAACTATTGACATGCGCAGAACCAAAGTTGACAGACGCGCGTTGCCAATTTTGGAAACGGCAGGGTGGGAATAAATACAATGGATTATGAAACAAGTTCCTAGTAAAAGCTTTTTGTTATGTTATCGGAAAGCGCGTGCGACTGCGCTCCAATACTCGAAACACTGACGTTAGTAAGTTAGCCGCAAGCTTTAAGTGAAATTCGCCTGGTCATGCCTGCCGCATGTCAGACGAGCGGTCAGAAAATTCACTACTAGTGGATCCCACACAGCATCGACAGTGCGGCAGGCCCAGAATGAGATGGCGGGATGAACTTATGAAAAGGATTGGCCACAGAATGCGCTACGAAGAGACGAGTGGAAGGAGAGTACAGACTAATATGTGCAGTGGGACGGCCATGGCTGATAAAAAAAAAATATCGGAAAAGTAGTCACAAACTCCTAGTTAGTTAGGCATAATTACTTTTTTTTAGTCACTTTTAAAATTATTTCATTTAATTCAGTATATTTTTCATATATGTAGTTGATTGGAATAATGGCCTGATAAATCAATATGATTTTTCTTCCATGTAGGACTAATAAAAACTTACCGTGTATGTACTGAGCGAAGCCGAGCCAGTTAAACGTGTGTACTTTCAAAACGCCATCCGAAGGATCCTTCTCGAAGTCATCGTGGCAAATTGAGAAATCGCGAATTAAGCACAGCTTAGGTCGAATAAACACTAGTAATAACAACATTTTTAATGTCATATTTTGAAGATTTTTCAACAATTGTACACGATTCTTTAATAGCAGGACCAACTACGGCAAGTTCAAAGATTAGTAGCTACACTCCGCATTAGCTGAAAGCTTCATCGAAAAAATTATTTAAAACATTTTTGTATTTCTACCCTTTTGCAGTTGGCACTGTAGTTTAAAAACTTCGTGTACACGTGTAATGACTCAAAATATGTAAAATAAAAATGGTTGTTTATTTTTTTTTTATAAATATTTGTTCGCACGTTTGATAAAATAAACTAATTTAATAATAATTAAAAATATATAAAACTAATTCTATAACATTATTTTTATATTAAAACTGATTAAAAATGTATGAAAGTAATATAAACAAAAATGAATACTAACAAAGAGTAGTACAAATGGCTAAACCTCTCCAATCGTACATTGTGCTCGTACGCAGTGAAACAAATGAAATTTTTTTCAATCTATGTTGCTCTCGCATTTTGTTTGTTGACAAGGCTTTTGGTATGTCGTTGTGATAACAATGTTTCTGAGAAGCGAAGTTATTTTACAAATGCGAAAATGGATGGGCTTGAATCGAGAATCTTTCATAAATGATTACAGCACGCAAACATTTAAATACTTTCTTTCTTTCTTAAGATGTTTCAGATTTGTGAACATTTTTGTGCTGACATAATAGGGTAGTTTTCTAAATTTTATTTTAATGTACGTATGGTAGATTATTTTAAAACATTAGACACGTATTTTTTCTTTTTTCACAAAATTAAATGCTTTTGACGATATATTGATTTGAAATGTCGCGTGACGTCACAGTGTGCTACAAAATGTACCACGATGTGTCGTAACTACCTGCCACTCCTAAACTTAACGACATTTTATTTAAGTATTGTAACTTTATACGAGAAAATAAAAAAATACGTGTCTAATATGTTTTCATTATCTAACTGACGGACTAATTAGATTTTTAATTTTCTTGCCCTGGAAACTACCCTATTATATTCAGTAAAAGACGATAATGAAATTCCAACAATGTTTAATTGGTGATAATTTAATGTCTCCTCAGATTTTACTATATGCGTTTAAATCAATTTTTCGTTGTTCTGTCTGTATACTTTCACAAGTTTAGTGTTTATTTTCTATGTGAAATGCGTATGTCAGTCTTCAGTTACATTTCCAAAAGATACTTTCTTTTTTACAAATCGTTTATACGCGTGTAGGATGGTAAAATTCGAAAACGAAATTAGCTGGGATATTCAGTTTGTCATGAAGATAAAATTCATGGAGTTCTATCCTTTGAAAAGTCAATTTCCAAATAAAATATAGCTCTCCTTGACAATAGTATAACGGTAATCGGCTTCTTCGGAACATATGTTTTCTTGGGACGTAAGTCTTCATTACTATGCAAGCCAATCTGTAATTTATTGTACCTTCATCTTCTAACAACTAAAAGTAGAAAATGGTAAAACATACATTATAGCAGAAGTCAATAATAAAATACGTAAATATAAGTACCTATATAACATAACATCACGCCTTTTATCCCCGAAGGGGTAGGCTGAGATGCACAATAGATATGCCACTGCACAATGTAACACCCACTTTTCACTATTTATGTTATGAGTCCCACTTAATAGGGGGTGAGCCTATTGCCAAATACCGGGCACAATTCCAGACTCCGTGCTACTACTGAGATTTTTTTTAAAACCATGTAATAGTTTGCCCGACTCGAGAATAGAGACCGAGACGTGCACCTCTGCCTACCTGATAAAAGGCGTTATGTTATGAAATTGATGTGTATGTTACTTACATAAATATACGTAGCTTGCGTTGATTGATAATCGGATAGAGTGATATTTGCTGTTTTGCGAAGAAACACTTTTTGTATCACATCAGGTGTGCACCAACCGAACTTGTAGATGCTGTGAACATAACCTGTAAAAAAAAAACTGGTCTAGAAGAATATCAAGATTTAGATTCCATTCATGGGTTGAAAAAGTATGTATTATCTTTACCAGTATTTATATTTTATGATAACATAACATAACATCACGCCTTTTATCCCCAAAGGGGTAGGCAGAGGTGCACATTACGGCACTTAACGCCACTATATACAATATAACACCCATATTTCACTATTTATGTTATGAGTACCATGTAATAGGGGGTGAGCCTATTGCCATATACCGGGCACATTTCCGGATTCCGTGCTACTACTGAGATTAAAAAAAAAACCAATAATACTTTGCCCGACCCGGGAATCGTACCCGAGACCCCTTGCCGGCAGTCGCACTTGCGACCACTCGGCCAATGAGGCAGTCATTATATTTTATGCTCAATTTTATATTACGGAAACAACCATTAAGTTGTAATGCTGCCAGTCTTCTCGCCTAAATTCTGATAGACATTTCAGTTTCACAAATAAAATAACAAGATTAATGTGTTCCAGTTTCTTTTCGTCTATTTATTTTAATTTTAGTTTAATATCTTGTATTTATTGTAATGTACCAAAATATGGGAGTGCCATATTTTGGTACATTACAAAAAACCGACGTGAAGCAACGCTTGCGTTGTGTTTCGTCATGTGAGCGAGGTTACCGGAGGCCCAATTACCCTCCCCTTCCCCAATCTCCCCAATTCCTGAATCTCCAACGATCCCCAAACTCCTAATCCCCAAAAGGCCGGTAATACACTTGTAATGCCTCTGGTGTTCCAGGTGTCCATGGGCGACGCCGATTGCTTACCATCAGGTGATCCGTCTGCCCGTTTAGCGGCTTATGCCAAAAAAAAGTTGATATTTAAAATAAAATGTATTTTGTTTACAGTAAGTTGGATTTGAAGAATCTAACCTGTAATTTAATCAATAACTTGTATTAATATATGTATAACGTAGTGTATACTAACTTCTTGGAAGAGCCTCATCATCCACCAGACCTTCAGTTGGGCCGTAGTGCGCAGAACGCAGGGCATACATAGCTTGGTTTGCTGGCACCGCCTTCCAGCCAGACACACCTATTACTAAGTAAAACTTATTATGTAAGATGTAAGTAGTATAGATCTACTAATATTATAAAGCTGAAGAGTTTGTTTTTTTTGTTTTAACGCGCTAATCTCCGAAACTACTGATTTGAATTGAATAATTCTTTTTGTGTTTGATAGTCCATTTATTAAGGAAGGCTATGGGCTATAAAACATTTCGCTACGACCAATAGGAGCCGAGTAGAGCGGGTGAAACCGCGCGCAAGAAGCTAGTATAATATAAAGGTATTATTACGGTCTTTAAGACAATATATTAATCGAAAATTTGCAGCTTTGAATTATTACGATAATCCGATGATACAATGTTGCGTTGATAGTACATTATATCTGAGTGAACCCACGGCGGACAGAATATAATAACAATTAGCGAAGGACTCTTCTGGAAACATACTTGTACACACGGCTACACATCGAGCTTTACATAACCAGTATAAACTGAACGTTAAATGTGCGGAAAGACGATGCGACGCGACACCAGGATAAACTGGTTTTGTATACATTGATGTGTGCCCGTGTGTACGTTCTATCTGTATATATATTGTTTACAAACGAAACGTTTGCAATAAGGTATACATTTTATTCGTTGGTTTTTTCCCCTCAGGATCAAACCGTTATTTACTAAAAACAAGCTAGTCATCTTAGGCTTGTTTTAGTGTTCAATAACACTATAATGAATAATTATTATATTTATTGTATATTAACATGAATATTTAATTTCGTAACGTTATCAAACATGTCCATACATCCTTAAAAATATCCTGAAAAATAATACTTACAGAATGCAAACAGATGAAAGGTCAATAGTAACATAATATTCCTCATTTTTATATAATCAATTTAAGTTTATCAATCACTCACAAGTTTATTATTAAAACTTTGTTTAATTTTTCACATGCAATACACACACACACTTGGCAAAGGTTTCTCTACTAATGTGTGTTAATGTGTTATGGATACTGGGCTGTATTTGAAAACAACAAAATTCCTTGTCAGCGTGTACCTAAGTCCACGTCACAAAGTGCTCAAAACAAAATTTTGCAAAGAAAGACTAAAAACATATTTAAATTTAGAAACGTATATTATGTTTAGTATTAAGACAAGTGTATACACTGCATTCACTGAGTTGTTATCTCATTCATTCATAATACTATGTATTTAAATAACATTTGACAGACGATTTCATGTGATTAAATTGTTGTAAAATCATAAATAAATAACAAAATTCTATTCAATATCACAAAAGTGAGTATTGATTGTGGACAAAAAAATAAACAAACCAAATTTTTATTTAAATATTTATTTTAAATTAATTCTACCAAATAAGTAATTCTAAAGTAAGAATGCTTAACAATAAAATATTGACTAAACCGAATAAGCGTGTTTTTTATCCCCTTTACGTAATATTATCCATTAGTTATACTCGTAATACTATTCCTAGAAGAGTTTGATATGAACTGTGGTTTCATCAATGTTATCCATTGATTCCTAGTATTTGGGTCACAAATAACAAAATAAATGAACAACACAAATCCTTGCAACGTTGATGTTAAACAAAAAAGGTAAGACCAAAGTAAATGGTTCGAAAATGAAAATATACCGAAAACCCATGTCAACCCCAATAAAAAAAATAAAAATATTGAAACTCTAAGCTGTGCACTGATCAAATCCATGTCAGTCGATTTCATTTTTTGATCAGGTCCTCGCGATATGGCATGAAGAACTAAAATAAATAAAGTTACATTTACACACAAAATAAGACAAATAGGAAATAATACACTTGCGATCATATAGTACCCATTTGGATAGCAAATACTTCTAGATAGTGATGGACTTGGAATATAATTTTTAGCATCAAGGGCTAAAGTAAGAGCCACTGGCAACAAAGGTATACCCCAGCCGACCAAAGTAAACTTGACCATAAACCGTGAAGGTCTACTAACTCCTAACACTCTCACGTATCTTATAAACTGTAAAATAGCAGTTATCAACATCCACATAAAACTAGACAATATAGAAAAATGTAGCAAGGCACCTAAAATAATACATTGATATATTTTATGCTCAGCCACAGCGTACAAATCATTCACTTTGATGAACATTGAACAGTCTAAATTAAAAACTAAAATAAACACCAATGGTAATGCTATAGCAGTTGACAATTGAAGAAGAACTTTAGTTCCTGCTTTTTTTCTCCAATTACTAAATACAAGGGCTGTTATCCAAATACCACATATTCCTAATAGTGACATAAAGCTTCCAATCAAAGTTATAATATTTAAAGCTAATGTATGGTTTTTGCTGATATGGTTATCTTCATCATCGGTATTGTTTGGCAATGCTAGTAATTGTCCAAAATGAGTAAGATGGTAGCACTCACAAACAACTTTATTATTTATAACTTTCACCACAAAACATCCTTGTTTTTTCCAAGAACCTAAATTGTGGTTTAGGCGCTGAGATTGAAAATCCCAATAACCACAATCAATATTTTCTGTATGTTTTATTTGCCTAAATATAAGTGGTACTGGATATTCTAGATTTGAAATATACTCTGGTATAGAAACTCCTACGATCCGACTATTGACTGTATGTTTATCAGATGCCAATTCTTGAAAAATTGCGTCATTATAAAAGAATGTAATAATAATGTGTAAAAAATCACTCGTATGTTCAGCGCTTTCATTTGTGTTCCTTTGGAGTGTATTTAAAACCTTTTCAGGTAACCACGTAGCGATTTCTAATTTGTCGATAGAAAGAACTTCATCTATACTAGTATTTTTATACAATGGTTGAACTAGCATATCTGCAAAGTTATCAGAAACTGAATTTCTAATGACAGCTATACCAGTTATATTATTATATTCTGGATAAGTGATTTGGACTATAAACTGAGGTTTCAATGCAAATTGATAAGAAACATTGCTTAACTCTGCAGAATCAACTAAAGTTCTTTGTGCTATCAATTCTATAATATCACTAACAGAATCTAATATTACATTGGTTGAATTAAGTGTTTGGGCTAAACGTAAATAATTACAATCGAGAACCATCATTCTATCCATGACCCAGGCTATATTTTCTATATCACCAGTATCTACTGATGTTGCATTTTGCTCAGCTATATCTAATACATGTTGTAAAGACATAGATAAATAATATATATCAGCAGGAATTATTATATCTGTATCACTGAGTACAAAATTTAGACCATCAATTAAAAACCTGGAAGCGTACTTATTAGGCATCTGTCTCTTTACAAAATTATACAGAAAAGCTGTGGCTTCAGATGGGGCGTAAGTACTATCACAAAAGCCTTCCACTTCACCCCAAACACCACCTGTTTCATAGGATCCCTTACAATGTCGTTTTACTGGTAATCCATTAGCTTGTAAACAAAACTGTTTAGGAGCTGAAATATGGCCTATAGGTGTCATCTCCCAGTCTAAAACATTGACATTTTCTGAAGTTGTTGGCAAACAAACTGCAGAACTCGATAAGTTCACAAAAATATAGTTATATTTTGGTAATTCCAACTGTGCAATGAGTGTTAAATTATTAAATGTGTCTTGTATATTTAGAGCCTCGTCATCATGTATATCGTCAACATCGACATGCAAGTGTAATAAAATCATCATGTGATCCGAGGAATAATCAATTACAGCCATGAGTAAAACCTTTTTTGCTAAAAATATATCCGTAATATTATCCGTTAATCCTGTCAGGTTTACATCTTCTTCGACGTTTTCGAGTAAAACATAATATTTTATTACAAGTGCAAATACATGAATTTTGTTACCCTTGGGATTCGCAATAATTTTGTCTGTACTAATAAAATTAAAGTCAATAGTGTGACCTTCACACCAATATTGAGCAGAACTATCAGTAACAAGATCGATAACATATACAATTTTTTCAATGTTAACTAAGTCAGAAAACAGAGATGAGTTTGCTTCGATAAAAAGCAAATCATTAACATCCACGACTCTAAAGAAACCTTTTGCATCAGAAAAACATTGAATTCCTTTATCTGTATTGTCATATTTCCATAATCCTGAGGGATAGTAAACTGTTAGGAAAATTTTATTTTGTGCTTCATTATATTCGAACATAAATTCCGTTTTACCATGAGCTATTTCTACCTCACAGGCCATACACGGCAGAGGCGTGTTGGAGTTGATATAGCCTAAAACTCCAGCACTGTTTACAATACCTTCGTATGAAACTCTCTTCATAATTCGAGAATCATTGCTACTCATGGTCTCTGGCTCATCATCGTTTTCATAAGAATCTTTATAAGTTTTAAGCCAGCACCACATATCATTTGTCATATTATTTATATCAGATATTTTTTTGAAAACAAATCTACTTAATTCGCTATTAACATTAACCATAGGTGTCTTGCATTTATTTTGAAGAAAATCATTAAATGACATTCCTGGTTCAGCTTTTTCTATACCAAAACATGTGCCATTATCATGTTTAAATCGAAATGACTGATATCCATCGGGACATCGTGAGGGATAATAGTGATCGTTTATGTAAAAACATAAGGTGGGGTAGCTCTTGGTACATACATCTGTTACAAGTGCCTCTCGTTCTATATCTAATAGTAAACAATTTTTTGTGAAAGGTGTATACAAATTTAAGAAGTCACTCGATATAACACGTTGGCCCCAATTTGGTCCTGGAATAGTCCACACTACGGGATGGAATAATTTTTGTCTTACTGCTGGTAACCAGAAATATCTGGATGTGTTTGTACTTCTAAGAGAATTTAGTAAAAAATCGACTTCTCCAGCAGATAAATCTGTTATCACTGAAGCTCCACCACTGGAAAAACAAGGGGAATCCCAAACAGAGGGTTCACCTATTT
The DNA here is from genome assembly GCA_038387885.1 of Spodoptera picta. Classification (NCBI taxonomy): domain Eukaryota; kingdom Metazoa; phylum Arthropoda; class Insecta; order Lepidoptera; family Noctuidae; genus Spodoptera; species Spodoptera picta. The sequence continues at coordinate 1,866,840 of JAZHFQ010000041.1, read as the reverse complement.
GATAGCAAAACTCGTTGATATTTTCAGAAACTTTGTAAAATCCAGGCGGGCAAGAATTTACATCGAAATATTTGACAACTTTTAAACAAGGACCAATATCATCAAGTGATGGCACCCAGCCGTTGTAGGAACAGTTCCTTGTGATTAAGGTTTCATCGCGGTAACAGAGCGGATCTGACTCGATGTTGTGTGCCGTCGGTGTTTTATGCCACGTTACACTGATGCCTTCTTTCGAAACTTCTTCAGGACAAGTCTGAGAAGTAATAATTTTGTAATGAAGTTTCTATAATTTTATATTTTTATCTATATATGAAATAACTAGCTGTTGCCCGCAGCTTTGTTCGCATGGAATTTGATTTTACAAGCAACTTTCAAATATCCCTAATTAAATAAAATTTTAAATGGATCAATGAGATACTTTCATACAAAATCTGACCATCTCTATTGTCCCGTTAAAAGGGTGGAGGAAGAAATTATTTATAGATCTGATGTTAAATTAAAAAAGAAAAAAATATCTGTGGAAACCGCTTTCGAATCGCATCAGTACTTTTCATGTGATGTGCACACAAACAAACAGACAGACAGAACAAAAACATTTAACCAAATTTGTGAGTTCATGTATCAATGTAGTAACACTAATGCTGATTATTTTTAAAATATCTTTAATTACCGAATTTTCATTTCTACAGTTTTATTGTGTCAGAGAAGACCCGATCATAAATAAAGAATTACACTATTTAATAAAATATGTTGCTTTTACCTGTTTTGTAGAACGGACAATAGCACTCAACATAAATATTATTCGAGACACAAAGACTTTCATAGTGCTTCTAAAAATCACTGAAAACAATCTATAATCACAGGTAGCTTAAGTTCGGGCAGTTTTACCGGTATCCAACTGCGATTTGAAACATTTTCACTTTGCTGTTATTGCTTAGATTACGTTACCTGTATGTGTAAACAAACAGGATGTCTAAAAACAATATGTTAAAAAATTAAATAAGGAAAGACACATTGGTGAAACCCCTAATTTTTGATGGATTTGTTAACATGTTAAACGCCAGGGGGTCACCGGTGACCGGCGTTAGCGGAGGATTTACCTTCAACAGTTTTTTATTGGCAGTTAAAGTCTTGATTATGGTTGCTCATTATTTACACTGCGTCGTTGGCCAAGTGGTCGCAAGTGCGACTGCCGGGCAAGGGGTCTCGGGTTCGATTCCGGGTCGGGTAAAGTACTACTGGGTTTTTAAAAAAAATACCAGTAGTAGCACGGAGTCTGGAATTGTGCCCGGTATATGGCAATAGGCTCACCCCTACCTGGGACACATAACATAAATAGTGAAAAGTGGGTGTTACTTCTGTGTGCACCTCTGCCTACCCCTTCGGGGATAAAAGGCGTGATGTTATATTATGTTCATTATTTACAATGTTTACACCTGTTGCTAATGTATAACAATATTTAGATGTGTTGTTTATTATTGCATTACTTGTTTGCACAACGGTCAGTCCTTCTTCGTTTCTATTTGTGTAACCATTGCACTGACTGTTAGTTTTTTCAAATTAGTCAAAAACATGTAAGATGATATAGAAATGTGTACATAATATTATAAATTTGTGCGTGTATCTTTGTTTATTGAGTGGAGATAGTTGAAAGGATTGAAAGTAGCATAGGCTACATTTTATTTCTTTCTAACCCACCACTTAAAACCTAAAACAGGGGGTGGAAGTTTGAATAGAGAATGTCGTTATTTTCAAGAAACCTAAATTTTGGTATCACATTTGTGACCAGCAAAACATCAGGCACCAAATTTTTTTAATCTTTTGTAAACCTGCCCTCAATACTTTAGAAGAGCGCGAGCAAACCGTAGGCAGAAGCTAGTCCATGAATAAAATGTATTCAGTTAATTGAATTCATATTTTTTCTTTAAAATCCCTGATTCTGTTGCAGTTAAATAGGTACTATTAATCAACGATAAAAGAATTTTTCAAATTGGTCTGCTAGCTTCAGAGCAGATTCAATTAAATCAAACAAACAAACAAAAAATATAATCTTTCCTCTTTATACTATTAGTGTAGATGATTATTTTTCAGAACCTCGTCAAAAGGACGACTCTACGAGTTGGCTAGATATACTCTTAAAAATATTTTAAATATTTATTGTAACATGGTTAGGTTAGGTTATATGGGATGGGACCTCTTCTTTTACTGTTCTGATCAAAAAGAAGATCCCACTATGTCGTTTTATCCACAGCCTATACATGTTTGTAATCGGAATATATTAACGTCATTGTCATTGCGCCAGATATGGTATCTTTATGAATTCATTGATTTTACGCCATGTTGTGGGAGGCTCTATATGTATGGATTCTATTAGGTAACTACAGGTAAAAACTCTTATCTTGTTCAAGAACCATTGAGCACGGCTTTTAGCTATGTCAATAATAAAACTTACTTGTTATCTAGTATAAACTACTCTACGCCTAATAAGGTTTCAAAAAACATTTCTATTGTGATTTTTATCACGTGTAACTATAATTTTATCACAGTACCTACTTAACAGCATTTTATCAAGCTCAATGTTGTGACAGTTTCGTTTATTAATATTTTTCACATACCTGCCTACATAATATTATTATCTGGTGTAATGACATCCATACATCATTTCGACTTTAATAATAGTGGCGTATGGAGGGTTTTGGTACATTTATAATATGGTTGTTGATCATCGTTTAGTACATCACTATATAATACTCTTATTAAGATTTACTGTGATCAGGGGATACTAGTCATTCTTTCTGCTTTCTGTCCCGTTTCGCCATTCTTTTTGCATTCTTCTTGCGGACTTTTGTCCCGTCAGCTGTCGGTCTCTAAATTTAAATCAATTAAACTTATAAATAATTGAATTTCATATTATTATCTACACTTCATCACATTTCAACGGTCAGAATAAGATTTGTATGAAATTAAATTGGACAATTGAAGATGGTTTTCTTGAGTTTTCGTTCGTTACATAGATTATTTAAATTGGTTTGTTTAATTTTTCTATTCGTTTACAATCATAGATACTTTAACAGCAGTGGGAGTTTCTAAAATTTTTTTGTCATCTTCCTACCCTTTTGAGGATGAAGGCATAGTCATAATAAATTTGATGAAATTTTGACTATTTCGGGAGATACGCTGTATAGTTTATAACATCATTTAAGTAAATATTTTAATATAAAGGTAACATTTTAATAACATTGAGTTACTAGAAAAAACCAATATAGTCTACTTGGCGGAGATAATGTCGTTTACAGTGTGTGATGAGTGAGCAAAAAGTTTCACTTTAATTCTTTTGTTGACGGTCAAAAGCATAGAAATATTAAAAAAGAAAATTGTTTATTATATCTATATTCAAAAGTCTCTTTCTGTAGTTGAAATGAATGATTTTGACGTTAATGGTGAAGCTACGAATACTGTCAATGGTTCATTCGATTCATGCTGACTACCAGTGGCGTAGTGTGAGCGAGCACTTATACTTTGTTTTAACTCTTTCTTATAAACATGAAAGGAATCTTGGAAGTTTTGTTCAACTGAGGCTCATTTCAGTTAAACGGTTGACTTAAGGCTACATTACACGTATATTTCATTTCAAACTTTTTAAGCACTTTAAACAGTTACTGCATATAGTTTTATTTAAAACTCCACGTTTATGTACGTAAATATAAATAATTAGATTTAAAAATGTTTATAATTTTGTAATATACGCTTTATTGTGAAAAATTATTTGAATATTTCATACAAAATTTGAGATATTTTGTGCTTAAGGTGCAAACGTAATGTAAAAATTTGGTACCATTAGTTAAATAATATAGAAGTTGGTACCATTAGTTAAAAATAATCGTTAGTGTTTTAAATAAAATTATATAAGTTTTATTGACAATGAAGTCTATCTTTGGATTATTTATATTATGTATAGTCGGTAAGTTTTATTAATTTGCGTATAGTAGTATTTTTCGATTTTTTTTTATTATATGTTTTTAAAAAAGCTGTACAATAGAGGTAAATACACACAGAAAAATAGTTATTTTACAGTAATATCAGAAATATCTCGCGAATCAAATGACTGCCTCGTTGGCCGATTGATCGCAAGTGCGACTGCTGGGCTAGGGGTCTTGGGTTCGATTCCCGGGTCGGACAAAGTATTACTGGGTTTTTAAAAAAAAATCTCAGTAGCTAGCACGGGGTCTGGAATTGTGCCCGGTATATGACAATAGGCTCACCCCCTATTACATGGGACTCATTACATAAACATTGAAAAGTGGGTGTTACATTGTACAGTGGCATAATATGCACCTCTGCCTACGCCCCTTTGAGGATAAAGGCGTGATGTTATGTTATGTTATCAGAAAAATCCTAATTCGTAGAATGGAATTAAGTAGTAGTATCTGTAGTCTGCAATAACTGATTAGAATTCTACATAGATTTTTAATATTTCTGTGGAATTCTGGCTGGCAGGGGCAAGAAAATCTGCTAGGGTTAATTGCGGACGACGACGTTTAACAGTCTTGCCTCATCTAGGGCGCATTTAGTAATTTGTTTATTCTCCGTCCATAAAAAAACAAGGAGTATGCAAATGATTTCAATAAATTTCTATTACAGAGGTTCGTTGTTATAAAAATCACACGACACTGCAGTCTATCGTCTTCACAAATATTCCTAACGCAAGTAAGTATTTTATATTCTGTTGCGAATTCATATTAATTTGATATTGTCTTGTGAGCAACGTCCTGTTGATAAAAAGGGGAAGTAATCTCAAAAGGAAATAATTGAAGCACCAAAATGTCAGTGGTGTATTTATGTGTGCGTGAACTTGCAACACCGTAATACATGAAGTGTAAAGATGGCCGATGTCACGCGACAGATGTTCTACGTGTCGTATGTGTGCGTATTCTGCGTATACTTAAGTCTTTAGTAGCCAAAAGCTTTAGTACGAGTTTGTTTCACGTTTAAAGTAATCGAAACGAGTACGTGTTCTCGTCGTAAATATAAACAATCTCGTATTAAGGCCTCAGGTGCCACAGTCGTTGTGTCAAGAGACTTTATCCAATTTTTTTCAACGTTCTTGGTTGTAAGTATTACTGGGTTTTAATGTGTGGGAGAGCCATATTCGGCACGAATGGGCCGGCTCGACCGGAGTGATACCACGGCCTCACAGAAAACCGACGTGAAACAACGCTTGCGTTGTTTTTCGTCGTGTAAGTGAGGTTACCGGAGGCCCAATTACCCCCGAAACCCCGAATCCTCCACAATCCTCAAATTCCCAATTCCCAAAAGGCCGGTAACGCACTTGTAAATCCTTGGTGTTTAGAGTGTCCATGGGCGGCGCCGATTGCTTACCATCAGGTGATCCGTCTAATCGTTTACCGGCTTATGCTATGAACAAAAAGTATTTTAAGTAGCCTGTGTAATTTGGGTTAAGTAAGAAAATAAGAATTGTGATTGATTTCAGAAAAGGCTGTAATGGAGTACTTTTATGGTGCCAAATGTGATTACAAAAACAAATTGCTTTTGATGCATGCACATCATAAGGGTGAAGATGTCGCTGGAACTATGATAATTGAGGTAACTACATTATTTTATCAGTGTTTATTGATAGCTTTTAGAAATAAACCCTATATACTAAAGCCTTCTCATAAATGTAACAAACAAACATTTTGCTGAAAACCGCATTAAAATCGATTCAACCAATCGAGATCGAGAGAATCGAGATACTCGCGCAGAAACATACGTGCATACGTATGAAGTTGGTTAAAAATACCCGAATTTTGCTGAATGGAACTATTTTATGCAAACGAAGTTACGGAAACCCTTCCTCTTGAATCACTTATGTATTAGACAAAATCGCATCAAAATCCGTTGAGTAATTTTCAAGATCTAAGCATACCTACATAGTAGTAATATAGATCTATTTATTTATTAGGTACAAGAATATAAATCTGCCTCGTTGGCCGAGTGGTCGCAAGTGCGACTGCCGGTTAAGGGGTCTCGGGTTCGATTCCCGGGCCGGGCAAAGTAGTACTGGGTTTAATAAAAATGTCAGTGGTAGCACGGAGTCTGGAATCGTGCCCGGTATATGGCAATAGGCTCACCCACTATTACATGGGACACATAACATATGTAGTGAAAAGTGGGTGTTACATTGTACAGTGGCATTACGTGCCGTAACGTGCACCTCTGCCTACCCCTTCGTGGTTTTATGATGATGAAGAATAAAAATGTATAATATTTAATACTTATTATTTCATGTGTTTTCAGTCCACTCAGGTATATAGTACCCATCCGCATGCATTCTGCGCACGTATAACAGCTACTGCGGCCCACAGTGACATGATAAGGTATCAACCTTACAGTTTTGCAATATGTTACAAAATGGTCTTGCTTTCTCTGCCCAGGGGACTGGATTATGAATACTTATACCTAGACTGGTACATACCAGTAGAAGTAACTCCTGATCTTGATTGGGATTTGTATTTTTATCATGCCTAATTAAAGTGGATTTTGGACATATGTTCTTTTATGCTTACTACTTTTCGCATGTCGTTTTATAGTCAAGAAATTAACAAACACAGCCTTTACATCAATTATAGGTATGCATATTGAAGTACATATGTGTGTTCCTGTAAATATCTACAGTACTGTGCCTACTAAACAATTTCACTATTAATTATCTTTATCACCTTTATTTTTCAATGATGCCTCGCCAAGTGATCGCAGTGCGACTTCTGGGCAAGAGGTCTCGGGGTCGATGCCCGGGTCGTAGCTAAAGTCAAAGCCAAAGTATTACTAGGTTTATTAAAAAAAATCTCAGTAGTAGCACTGAGTCTGGAATTGTGCCCTGTATATGGCAATAGGCTCACCCCCTGTTACATGGGACTTATAATATAAATAGTGAAAAGTGAGTGTTACATTGTACAGTGGCATAAAGTGCCGTAATGTGCACCTATTATGCCTACCCCTTCGGGAATAAAAGGCGTGATGTTATGTTATTTTTCAATGATAGCACTTAAGACGTTTTAAAAGTAAAATAATAAATTAAAACCCGCCTACGTAAAAGCTATGCAACAAGAAAATTTTCTTATTTCAAATTTATTTATAAACTATAGAATTATGGTCTTTGTTTAGTTATTAGAATTCGGTCATTTTCCAGTTTGACGTTTAATACTAACAGTCATTTGGTATTTTTACTTGGAAAGTTTTTTGATAATAACTCCTTTCCGACGCATTTTACACAAAAACATATCGATACAAAATAATAGAAGAGAAAATTTGCTACAATATATGTCATAACCTATTTTTGCTAAAACCAGTAGTTTCGGCGTACGAGCGTCGTAAAGTGTAGTTCAACATACGTTTCGGCAGAAATACTCATTTCCACACCACCATGAGGTAGAGTAAGCGCAAGCCCTGTACTTCGAAAGCAAACCACAGGCGCCTTATTGGCAGTGATAGCAATTAAATATCATCACCATATTTTTTTAACAGTTGCGCTTTCACTGTTTTTATGCGTGGACGGTAATCACCTTAAATTTTGGTCATTAGTTCGTCCAGAGAAAACTGACATTCTTCGGAATTTTCTTCGAGATATGAACAAATGTAATGCATCGCAGAATCAATCTCGCACACCACTCGTGAACCACTATCGATTTCAATCGCAAAAAATGTTTTTATTTATTGTCTTTTCTTTTTTTCACTTGACTTACAAAAAGTTTCCAATCAAATTTTTCCTTCACTTTCTTGCAATATATCATCATACCTTAGGTTTACCTCATGGTGGTCTGGAAATGAGTATTTCTGCCGAAACGTGTGTTGAACTACACCTTACGACGCTTGTACACCGAAACTTATTGGTTTTAGCAAAAAAGGTAAGGACATAAATTGTAGCAAATTTTCTCTTCTATTATCTTCTATTATTACCTATGTTTTTTTGTAAAATGCGTCGGAAAGGAGTTATTATCAAAAAACTGCTTTTAGGCGCCATTTTTGCAATATGGCGGTGCGAGCGGCAAAGATACGAGGTGGCAAAGTTAAAATTCGAAAAGACCACGTCAAAATCTATAAAATTACCAATTTTCAAATTCTCGGAAACCTTTCCAGGCAAACTCAATTTTTTCGACCAAATTATTGTACTAGTTTTTAATTACTTAGTAATTAATCAATTTTATTTTGACTAATCGTAAAAATACTGGCTGTTGCGGCTTTGCTTGTGTGAAAGTTGATTATCATCGTGTCAATCCCTATTTCACCCCTTTGAGTTTCTGTATATTTTACCTTCCCCTACCTACGTATTTTTTTAGTTATTTTGTGTACCTACTCATTTTATCCACACCCTGAATATACTATGTAGGCTACTAATTATGATGAGCAGGGCTGATGACTGCCAAGACATGATTACTTAGCGTTAGTGTGTCATAAATGACTATCAAACAAATTTCTAGCCTTTTTGATGGGGGAAAATCATCTAATGACTTCTCTCGCCTTGGGTTAGGCGAGAGGGAGTATAAGACTCTTACTGACTAAAAACCACCCCATATTTCTACTCCTGCTCTTCAACGCGGAGCCCCAGCAACCCGTTAGGCCTACTGCGGCTGCGTATTGGGCATCACCCCTACTGGGCCCCCCTCTGAATTTCTAGCCTTACAGGACGAACTTTATTTCGAGCAGTCAGTAGCTCTTAGACCAAAATGATACAAGCTGTAATTATGTCAAACTTATTTATTCATAACTATTGGGATTTATCAGTTTTTAGGCCGCCTTGGGGAAGTGGTGGTGGAGGAACGTTGGGTATAGCAGGGTCCTGCGAAGCATAGTTCAATATGTTGAGATCACTTGGTTCAGGGGGTGGAGTTTGAGTATAATGTTGTTCCTCAGCAACTGGGCTTTTGTTAACCTGTTTATTGGTAAGAATAGGAAAACTTTGTCCTAAAACATTTGGTAGAGGACGATATATTGGAAGACTCGTATAAGAGTTGAATCCAAATGGATCATAGGGATCATAGAATCTGACTCCTGGATATCTGTAGGTTAAAGGGTTAAATTGTGGTAGAGCATTATATAAGGTGTCGATGTGTCCTAAGGGCAAGACTTGTGGTGGAAGACCAAATTCATTGAGTGGTATTGGTGATTGTGTATTAGGCAGCGGTGGAGATGGGGTAGAAGCACTACCCTCATTTGGCTGCTTTGCTGATTCCGAAGTTGTAGTAGGAGCTATAGTCGACGACGGTGATAGCTCTGTGGATGTTGCGGGCGTCGAAGCTGATGGACCTTCGGAAGGTTGCGGTTGAGTTTCCTTTGATGCGAAACCAGTTGCTGGTACAATTCCCTGAAATCGTGAATAGTTATGGTAAAAACCTCATAAGTCAATGTAATGTTAAACGCTTGCAAGCAGAGGGCATTAACAATTTTTTTATTGTTTAGAATTACAGTTGTCTCAACTGAGATTTTGTCGAATTACAAAACGACAAACTATGTGTGCAGTTTGTTGTTTCATTTGCAATATTAAAATGAATCCAACCAAAAGGTACCCAGATCCTAGTAATTTCGGTTTAAGTAATTTTTAACGATATTGTATAAGATTTTTATATTACCTTTAAATGTGTTACTTCTACCTAATATTGCAGTAATGTAGGATAACTAAGGAGCTCGTAGCTAAATAATTAGAGTCAGTCCCCAAGGTTAAGCTATGCTTGTCTAGGTTGGTTTGTGGATGGGTGAAAATTTACTATCGAACTACCTAGTAGGTATTAGTAGAAGTGTCATTAACATGTGAGCTACGATTTCTAATCTTACTAATGCGAAAGTTTGTGAGTTTGTGTGTTTGTTTGTAACTCATTCGCGTGAAAATGGACAGGGGTAGATTAAGATCTGGAATACACATAGGCTACTACTACTAGAAAGAAAGAAGGAAAGAAAGAAAGAAAGAACATTTATTCGGCACCAGGCACGATAAGTAAAATATAAAAAGACACTAAAGGTGTGAAAGTGGAAGTAAGAAAAACATTAAATTAAAAAATTAAAACAGAGGCATTAGAAAAGAGACGCTGACAAAATACCCTATGCTACATGGGTCACCCACTTAGTGTAAGGCCGACACTGATTTTCAGTGGGCAACTCTGCAGTGACGCACGGATGAGCAACGTTTTATGGTAAGACAAAGACAAAATAAAATGTAGTTTATACTGTAATACTACTCTAACTTGTTTTATGATGATTGTGTGATGGTGAAGTTCTGAATCAGCGTTAAAAATAATTAAAAACACTTACGTTTCCAAGCAAATCTCCGCCGTAGAATATGGCCGGTTGATAGGAGAAGGCGAAAGCGTCGTGTAGGACTGGCTGGTATACTGGGTACGCTTTGCTAGGTTCCAAGTTCTGGTTTGAAGTGATGAGAGCGTTATAAACTTTGGGAACACGGCCGGGTGCAGGTTCTGCGCTCGTGTTCAGCCAGAAGGCACTCACTAACTGAAACATTAATGTAAGTATGTTAATAATTTCACACTTTTAATAGTGCTTGTCCACGCTGACTTACGGGTGCGAGCGCTGGCGAGGGCGCGTTCGCAAAAATTTCCGGTAAACGAACAGACGGATTACCTGATGGTAAACAATTGGCGCCGCCCGAAATATAAATGTACATTTATATATTATTGTACATTTATACAAGATTTCTCGCGTGAACGATAGCTGTTCGGAAAAACTGGACTACTTGTAACAGACTGTTTCGTTTTGGTTACGCGAGTCGCAATTGGTCGCAATCGAGACGCATACTGCTCTCCATTATGAGTCCCGATACGGCTTGAAACTGGTCGACCTTTTTTCATGCCTGAACTGTATATTTCTATTCTTTCTGTGTATTATACGACTTGACAACCATGACTACGTAAATACAATCAGTCCAAATATGGTACATAACTAATAGTTAAAGACGCTATTAAAATAATTGTCGCAGCATGCATAATAACAAGTTTTCTTACCAATAATTATTAAGTTGTTATATGGACAATATAAAGTAAGTGGTATTATAAATAATTCATAATAATAAGTTATTCATGAAATATTATTAATGAAGTCTTTACGGGGTATACGACGTTGTTCGTTACCTGTTAAATAAGATTCGAGAGCGTTTGCTACAATCTCACATTAGGCCTACCAAGATTCCAGAATTAAAAATTATAAACTTAAAAAACAAGCTTTTATGTAGTCTGGGCGTTTTCAAGGCTTCAGTGAATAGGTTACTTATGGGTCGAAGTGCTCCATCGCAGACCGCATTATCGCTTACCATCAGCCGAGATGGTGGTCAAATGACGGCCCATCAAATAAAGAAAAGTTTAGCATTTATGGTCATGCAAACTAACAATTTTCAGCTCTACCTCTAGGTAAGTTGAAGATAATTGCTTTAAAATTTAGTTGTAAAATACCACTTCACAAATATACATTCCAATCAAATCAAATCAAAAATGTTTATTTGCTAAAATACGGTACAAAAGATGTTACAATGCATTTTTTTCCCAGCGTATCCTGCCATATATGGCGTGCAAATTTATTATTAAAATTACACTATCTAGATTCCATCGAATCGTTTTCTAAATAGTCCTTAATACTATAGTAACTCTTGGATAGTAAAAGTTCTAAAAGCATTTTCTTAAATAATGTCAATAGGTTATTCTTGTAAACTATTTGGTAATTTATTAGTGTAAATGATTAAATTGCAAGTTAAAATAATATAAGATTATAAATTGTTCAAGTTTATCAAAGAGCTGTCCGGTATCTGTGTACTGTAACTCCACCACACGGTGTTCAGATAGGTTTAATTAAGAATAGATTTACGCAATCACTAATGTGGGGTGAACACTTGTAAACACAAATAATCGTTAACCTGAGAAGTATCGGAACGTATATATATACGTTCCGATACTTCGCGTAGATACGCGAGACACAATGTGATTACTATTGTGTCTCATATATCGACAGACAGATGTTAAATCACGATACTGTATCGATGTAATCGGTGTACGGATTCTGCAAAAAATATCACGTAACTCTTATTATTAGTAGGTACAGAACTAGAGAAGTAGAGAGGGTATAATATTAGTTGGTTTTGGCGGTTTCATTGGTTGTTTCATTGGAGACAGCCAATTAGAGAGCCGAACGTAGTCTCGTTTCGATTACTTTAAACGTAAAATCAACTTTTATTAAGCAATCAAGCCCTCTTCTTGTTACAAGCTCTAAGATATATTTATATTATATCATATATTATGTATATATATTAAGTGTGACCTCTAAAATCAATGATAAAATTTCACTTACTAAACAATCTTAGATCAAAATTAAGTGCCTGCAATACGAAGGATTTTAAAGTAACATATTAGTTGCTACAATAACTAAAATACTTAACTACTTTATGTCGAGCGCGATTGAGTTGTGGGTATGTTACTATGTTGGGTGTTGCACATGCGTATTGTTATAAGACCTGTACGTATAATGTGTTGTTGGAAAGTCTCCGCCTGCAATGCGGTGTGTATTGGATAAAATATGGATGCTACAATAAACCACGTAATCGCTCATGTGACAGAGACGTATATTATAGTGAGTGAGGTTAGAGGGGTACCCAATTACCCCTTCCCTCCTCCCCAAGCTTCCCAATCCCAATCAAATAACAATCTTCAAATTCCTATTCCCTAAAAGGCCGGTAACGCACTTGTAACGGCTCTGGTATTCCGAGTATCCATGGGCGACGCCGATTGCCATTAGGAGATCCGTCTACTCGTTTACCGGTTATCCCATAAAAAAAAACATAATATGCACTATTTCAAACTTTCTGTACAAACACTATAATTTTTGTTTCTTCATTTTGACAAGCGAGTCTCCAAGTAGGTAGCACTATAATTGAGACCAATTTTGTTTGTGACGTCTGTTTCAAAATGATATTCATTTAAAAGTGACAGGCGCCAACCTTAAGTACCTACCTACGGTACAGCGATAAAGATCATTATATCTGGTCTGATTGAATGCGTTGGCGTCTTTGTAGCAATTGTCGTTCGGTTAAAAAGTGTATCAAATCAAGTCAAGGGCATATTCAAATTAATAGATAAGTGACGAGATTAGAAATAATTATTACTTACGTCTAATTAATAATTCACTGGCTAGTCAAGGGGCTCAGAGTTCGGTCTGTAGGTTAAACTATTATTGAGTTTTTTGCTTTTAATATAGAGGTACAGTGGACAGTAGGTCAACCTATTCCTTACTGTCCTATTTTTTAAATAGATTTTGACCTGTATCGTTTAGATATAAAGTCGAAAATCAAATAACAAAATTGATGTACGTATTTTGATTTAATTGGATACCTGTTACAGGTACATTGTTTATATATATAATATCGTACTAATATTACCTATTTATTTAAGCATTGGCAGACTCAAAACAATTGAGGAAACAATTTTGACAAAGTTTCCTATAATGTATTGTAATATTTGTGTAGTAGGTATAAGTATTAGTTTAGCGGTATATATTATATAGTATGTATGTCTATTTAGAATTATAATATATCATATTATTATATTTATTGTACAGGTTTTTTATGTGTGTAATATGCATATTATTTAATATCAATTATTTCTTTTTTTTTATTGCGCTCTGGCTTCGCATCAACCGCTTCATTTCTCTGCACTTCCCTATGCTTGACTGTTAGAGAATGCCTTAAGGCATTAAGTCCGCCATTCACTGTTATTTTTGGTGAAGAAGTAATAATAAATAAATGAATAAAAATATATAGAAAAATAATATTTCAACCAAAAAAAATATAGAGATTGATGAGTTGAGTCAAAATTTCCTCACAACGATGACGTTACAAAAACAGCAAACGAAACAACAGATAACAATTTCGAACATAACACAATAAATAGCATGCCACGGTCGATCACAATACTCGATAGAAGAATGGCGAGCCGTGTCCGTTTGCTATCCGGAAATCGAAGTGTACCACAATGCCAGCGCAGGCGCCTTGACCACGCCCAGCTGACCAAGGTCCAAGAAATTAAACGTGAAACAAGACCCACTACGGTTGTCGAAATCAACTACTAAAGTATGTAAGTCCAGATACAATTGATTTCCTTTGTTTTATGCATTACTAGCTTCAGATCGTGGCTTTCCCCTGGGGTAAAAAGTATCCTATTTATTATATCAAACTATAATTTATCGCTATTTTAAATGTCATCCTGATCCCTTCTGCCATTTTTACGTAATTGAGTAACAAATATATACACAAAAAGACAAACTCACAATATATCGCATTTATAATATTAGTAAGATATAGATATCAATAGTACGTATAATTTGCTTTTGGTAAGCTTCCTTCAAGTGTACTTAAAATATATTAACACCTATATAATGTGAGCATTGTAATTGTAACTTTCTACGTTACCTATAAAATATGCCGTCGCGTCGCCATATCATCGATTTGCTAACTTTACCTGAGCACCATATTAGAGACTTCTTCAGCCTCAACAGGTTTCTATCTACAGTCAGTCCTAATCGCTTGGTTTTGTATAGGATAAAAAAAATCATTCCACGTGTTACGAAATTAACACGAATGGAATAGGGATGATGACAGGGTATGAAAATTAAAAATGTAATTAGTCCGTCAGTTAGGTAATGACAAAATATTAGACTCATATTTTTTTATTTTTTTGTATAATAAAATGATACTTAGATACATATAACGAATTTTAGTTTTTACGAACAAAGTTTAGTAGTGCGGGCTAAAACGTCATTTCTACGTATAAAATGTACATAGAAGTGACGTCACGCGACATTTCAAATCAATATTATCTACGAAACTATTCGTTTCCGTAAAAAAATTACAAATACCTATCTAATGTTTTAAAATAATCTACCAGACGAACATTAAAATAAATAATAAATAATAAGATAAGAAATGGTATAAAATACACATAAGGAAAACATAAGATATACCTATAAACAGAGAAAGATAAACGATTTGACATTTGCAGTGAGGTTGGTAAGTACATCATTGTGCATTCTCGTGCAGCTCGGGGTTAATGACCCGGCGCGGCGATGTGCAGAGCTGCATCTAAAAACCTCCATGTCTTTCTAGACTCAAAAAGAAATAATATGGAGCTCGAAATTACACGCGCCGTGAATATATTATTTCTAAATATAATATTGTAGTTAAATACTTCGAATTTTATTTATTTCTATTGGTCCTAGTTAGTTTTATATTTATCTTACGTACATTATACCTCTATAACTTAATTATGTTGTTAGTTACTTATTAACTTCAGCCTTAAAATGTTGAGTAATCAATTCTATTGTTTTGTATCTTTAAGTACCTATACCAATTAGAGGTGAATGAAATTCTGTGGATGTACCTCGTAACACAACAAAGTTGCTAAATAAAACCATAAAAGATAATAATTCTTTTATAAAGTACCTACGATTAAAAAACCCAATTTCAACGCCCTCTTTTTTAAGTCAGTAAATTTATATAGGTACTATAAGCTTCTCCCTAGTGTAACGACCACTTTTCTAAAAACCACATCAAAATCGGTTCAACCAATCACGAGACAATCGCGCAAAAACATACGTACACACGGCTACACATCGAGCTTTACATAACCAGTATAAACTGAACGTTAAATGTGCGAAAAGATGATGCGACGCGACACCAAGATAAACTGGTTTTGTATAGATTGATGTGTGGCCGTGTGTACATACAGGTCAAATTGAGAACCTCATGTTTTTCTTTTTGAAGCCTGTTAAAAATATCTTTTTTTCAACTTCTCAAACGCCACTACATTTTAAGTCGCCGTTGTATAGTTCTGTCACTACAAATTCTATGTCAAATGACAGAGATGGCACGATTTTTAAGTACAACAGGATAGATGCCTAATTTTTATTTTAATGTTCGTCTTGTAGATTATTTTAAATCATAAGATACGTATTTTTTATTTTCTTACAGAAACGAATACTTTTAACGATATATTGATTTGAAATGTCGCGTGACGTCACTTCTATGTAAGTACATTTTATACGTAGAAATGACGTTTTAGCCCCCACTCCTAAACTTTGATTCGTTTTATCTAAGTATTGCTTTATTATACGACAAAATAAAAAAATACGTGTCTAATACTTTTTAATTACCTAACTTACGGACTAATTAGATTTTTCATTTTCATACCCTGTCATCATCCCAATTTAAAATTGAGTAGCCTTTCAGTATTCGGCGTTGAAATTCTAAACAAAATAATATGATTGCGATAACTAAGTACGTGAAACATTAAAAATGCAGTGCGATTTGTAATATGTGACAAACTCAATGAATGCGAATAGCAATTGGAGTGGTTATGGTACACATACATGCTTATGCAATCATGTTGTCAAATGCGATCATACCCTAATGGTGCTTTGTGCATTCTGACCTGACGGACCGACGGTAACATGACCTATATATGTTGACATCATGTCAAAAATTACGTTTCAATAGAGTAAGGGTCTTACATGAACATTAATTACGCTAAGTCCTGAATGTTTATAGGTTTAGGTAGTATTGTATGCGTTTTGTCTTATGTTTGAGTATATGGTGCACTAAGCTATTTCCCGCGACTTCGTTCGTGTAGAACAGGAGATTTTGTGCTTCATATTTCTAAAACAACTGTAACCTGTGTTACTCTTTAGTACATGCCACCTGCAAAAGTCCCGACGAAATCGGTCCAGTCATTTCAGAGATTTGCCAGTACAAACAGACAGACAAAGATTTGAAAAAAATTTTTTTTTTATTTATTTTAAAAATATGAATACAAATATGTTATTTTGGTATATGTAACGTTAATATGCATATAAAAAGCGGTTATTTTAATATTCCAAAAAGATACTCCAATTTTTTTATCTGTATGTATAGAATCTGATGCTGCTTTTGGCGGTGTTAATATTATGTAAAATTTTTGTTAGTGTAGTGTAGTGTTATTACTAAGAATTGCCATATTGGTTTTTTATATTATTTGTCTCGCTTGGAATCAATCCTAAAATCACTCCTACACAACAATCACTTCTCCGATTGATTTACCGATCTAGCAACAAGACATTGCGATTATTTTTCACAATTTGTCACATTAAGCATAGAAGTGATACTCTAAAGATATTTATGATTTTTTTCATGAGCTGAGCGAATAAAAAATAATAATTTACAATTTATACAAATCTCCGACTCGAAAGATATAATAACACTAGAAGTGACCCGTTCATGGGCGGAGGCTGACTCGAAATCACAGTATATTTACGACTTTAAATTGCTCTGTGCTTTGTCTATGTAGCAACAAATAACAGTCTGCGACAATAAGTCACAGTCGCGTCATTTGATAACAATTTTGAGCTATTACTGACGAAATAAGGTAAAAGGAATTTCATCAACATAGGAAATATTTTAGCTACACAACAACTAAAATTGACAACTTGTAAATATGATGAGCAGTTGCTAAACTTGCTAAACGACTTGTAAGATAGGGGCCCGTTCCCAGGGCCCCCATACTCAGGGGGCCCCGAAGGACCAACAATTTCTACGATGGACACACATTCGCTACACGTTGCACGCCAACCGGCCACGCAACTTGTAGCAAGTTGAATCCCCGCACAAACTCGTTTATCTCTGGGTAAAAAAATAACATTTCAAAAGGGCCCCGATTTGTGTGTGCCCAAGAGACCAGACGCCAGACGGCCCTGCTACTATGAACATATGTAGCTAACAATTCACCACACTTCCCTTTACCATGTGATTGTAATTCGAGTCAGACTTTTCACAATCCGAGAAATTCTTCTGTCGTGTATATTTATACCATTATACACTTTAATATCCTAGGTATAGTACCGGATACTTTTTGTCCCGAAAAAGTAAATATGTACATATAAAAACAAACTTAATTATGCGGCTCAATCCATAGGCAAACTTACTGTACCAAACGCACATATAAGTTTGTCGAATGTTAGGTTGCCCGTAATGGACTTGGGTAGATGGTTGAAATTAGCTTGAACCGATATTATAAATGTGAAACTATGTGAGTTAATGTGTTTGTGTGTATGTTTGTTACTCAGTCATATTAAAACGGCTGAATGGACCGGAATGAAATTCGGAACAGAAGTAGACTATAGTCTGAAGTAATACATAGACATTTTACCCCTGAGATCGCGGGTGAAGCCGCTGGCAGTAGCTAGTATTTAATAAGAGAAAAATAGGGAAGAAATATAACTTAGGTACTGAATCAATTCCGATGAGATTTGTTACACAGCATTGGAATTAATCTTGGAAAAGATAAATAAAAAATCCCAAATTCTGCCAGAGCCATTATTATACGCGAATGAAGTCGCGGGGAACAGCTAGTATAACATACTTAGGTACAAAAAGTGTAGGTAACTGTATCTATAAGTTTTGGGCCCAGTAGGTAGGTACACACATGATTTTATGTGCAAGTTTAATGAACGTGGTTATGCGTAAGAGCATGTAAAGGGCGGTACACGACTGCTACTTAATTGGCAATCTAGATCACATCATAATTCGGTCGTACCTTGATAAATTGTTGTGAAACTTATTGGAAATTGATTACCATGTAAAGGACTAATATCATTCGATTGTAAGTATTGTTTAGTCACTAGGATCCGTCTAAGTTCCGTCAGAATATTAGAAAAGATATCAGGGACAAATTATACAATACATGATGAATAATCAATAACAAATAAACAATTGAAAACTGTAGTCATTCCCATATTATCAAAGGAAGTTAATTTATGTTCTCTATCTTGTAAATTCATCACTCAGGTCTTTTTTCAACAAGGACAACTACATAATATGTCGCTATTGCATTAACAGTACTAAATTATTACCGATTGTTACCATAACACTTTGTTACTATCAAAAATTCTTAGTCGTAATCCTATTCAATGACATTTGTGTCACGGAATCGAACCCTCTACTATAGCTCAGCCGTGAGCATGATCGATTACCTAACACTTGAAATCAACCGTCTACAAAAACATAAATATTAGGTAATATAAATATGTTTAAGTAATAAAATGCTAATGAAATAATAAGGAATACTCACGAGCAAAGTGAGAAGCTGGGTCGCCATGTTGCGCGCGCTTCGGCGAATGGTGGTGGAGTGTCGGCGCAGTGGTTGCGCACGCGCCTTGGTGGCGTACAACGAACTACATGTAGTATGGAAGTGACATTGCGTGCATTGATTGTTTACGTTAACGCTAATTACCTGGGCGCAATCTTCTCATGGTGAGATTGAGTGAGTAAAGTTGAAGGCATACTTCTTGTATAACTTGTTTGCTCTATATTAACCGTATTTTACAAACAATGGAATGATATGACAAAGATTTCTTGTTCAAGACTGACTATTTCTTCAAATAGTCCGTCACATAGAGTTCAAGTTGAATTAATTTAAAAAAAAAATAGATATACATAAACGTAACGTAAGTAGCACTTTTTGTTTTTAACGAGTAATCAACTCTTGAAAAAGTTTGTACTTACCTCTAAAATAAATATTAGCTTATAAAAAGCATTTATTAATGTTTATTATCACAGTTCAAGTAATGACTTAGGCAAATTCCGCACGTTCTAGCTAAAAAGTTATGCATATTAAAATATGAAATTCTCTACGTCAACTTGTTCACTGATTGCAGACATCTAACAGGTTGACCGTGACCGATTTTAATAAAATACCTACCTACTTACGATGATACAGTGTAGGCAAATGAATCTATGTTTGCCGATTTTATATTCGCTCTTGCGGTTGACGATCTTATGACCTTCAACTTTAGGCCTAGTGTCTTTTGTAAGCGCTTCATTCCCCCTCTAAGTTAAGTTTTTAAATTATTATTAAATACTAATAGTACCTATAACATTCCATTTTGCATCTTTGTTTTATTTAAATTAGTTATCGCTGTTTTTTTTTTGGTTACTGCGTGGCCTTTCTAGCAGTTTTGTATCTACGTGAGTGTCCTTGTCGGCGAATGCAACGGCTGTGCTTTGTCCCACAGTGCGGACTGATAAGCTTCAATATACTTACAATTAGCCCCATTTAGGCAATTTGTTGTCAATTGTTATGTGAACGGATTAAAGGACAACATGAATACCAAACGTTTAAAAATCAGATCTTCTCACGTTATCTTACTTAAGTTTCTATTCATGTAAGATTTTGCGTATTTTCATACTTTTGTGTGTGTATATGTATGTACTGAAATCGATGTATAGGGTATTTATTAGTAAAAAGTAAATTGAGTTTAATATGTCTAATTTGACTATTTCTAAAAAAATAGACACGTAGGTCATAGGTATGATTGCATATAATATGATTGCAACAAGTACGTTGCATAAATGTTTTGAAACTTCGCTTTTTATTTAAATATGTTTGTTTGTTTGCTCTTTTATTTAAATATGTTTGTTTGTTTGCTCTTTTATTTAAATATGTTTGTTTGTTTGCTCTTTTAGTTAATATTTCTTCAAGAAAACTACTTAAGTCTTATAATTGAACTTCATCAAAATTTCTTGGAGATACACTGTGATTGTTGCAAAATTATTTTTTTTAACAGTGCACGTTCTTAGAATAACGATAATGATCTAGGTACTTATTATAGAATTTTTATTTTGATCCTAAGTTATATCATGTTCAAATCTGAGAATTAATAGATGACATTACTTAATACTCTGACTAACCTCGTATTCAAGTTTTCATTTTCTTATGGGATAAGCCGGTAAACGAACAGACGGATCATCTGATGGTAAGCAATCGGCGTCGCCCATGGACACCTCCAGGTGTTCAGACCAGAGGCGTTACAAGTGCGTTACCGGCCTTTTGGGAGTTATTTGGGAATAGTTAGGAATTCAGGGATTGGGGAGATTGGAGAAGGGTTGGGGGGGGAGAATTGGGCCTCCAGTAACGTCACTCATACGCAAGCATTGTTTCACGCCGATTTCCTATGCTGCCGTGGTATCACTTTGGTAGAGCCGGCCCATTCGTGCCGAAACATGGCTCTCCCACACTTAAAACGTATACAGTTGAAATATAATTTTAAGTGCTGTGTTGTTGTCTAAAAAGTACTTGTCCATTTAGGCACATTTAGCAGCCATATGAACTTCATTATGAAACCCTTATATAGTATTAGTGTTTGGGCGATTGTAATCTAACCTATTTACTAAGGATAAGGATTTAGTACAATCAGCCCAGTCATTTTGTGTGCAGGAAGGATAATAAATATTGATATAGTACAAAGACAGTCCCTATTATGAAACTAAATTGTACGATTATTTTTTATTTCTTTATTTATCTTAACTTAATACAACAAATATTAGTACAATACTTACAATTATAGGACTTAATGCCTTGGGCATTGTCTCCTATTTAACCTTTAAGTCATTTTTAGTGATGTTAATTCTGAATTAATTATCATGTTTTCAGCTCACCCACGTAACTATTTGATGGAGAACTCGACTAATTCCAAGAATAATATAATAATTAAATTTATAAGTGACTGCCGCGTTGGCCTAGTGGTCGCCAGTACTGGGCAAAAGGTCTCGGGTTCGATTCCCGGGTCGGGCAAAGTATTACTAGGATTTTTTTAAATCTCAGTAGTAGCACGGAGTCTGGATATGTGCCCGGTATATGGCAATAGACTCACCCCCTATTACATGGGACTCATAACATAAGTAGTGAAAAGTGGGTGTTACATTGTACAGTGGCATTAAGTGCCGTAAGTCTCACGAAAGATATAAAGTAGATACAAATTTAGCTATTTCGATTGTAACATCATCGGTAGGTGCAATAACCACCAATGCTTACTGTCCCTATACTGAATCAATCTCCGTTTTCTTACGCGTACTAAATGACACGAGTGAGAAACGCCTAATCGTGGTTTAAAGTTTAGATCAAGGTCTGTTGAGCAGTTACAAAAGCGGTAACTAACAGTTATCTCATGGCATTGTCCGTATTGAATGAGATAAGAAAGAAAAGGTAACCCTGTTTAGAACAGCTGATTAAAAATTATTTATAACGTGGCTAGCCTAGCTCCGTGTATTGTACCAGACACCGAGCGACACACGACTCCTATACTTTGTGTAAAATAAGCAGTAAAATTAAATATTATGTAGACGTATGTATAGTATTTGTAACCTGAACTATTTCTATAGAATTATTGTATATTTTACTATGGGCCAAGATGCCTAAGACAAATAAATAAATAAAATAAAATATTGGCCGAGAGGTCGCAAGTGCGACTGCCGCGGCAAGGGGTCTCGGGTTCGATTACCGAGTCAGGCAAAGTATTACTGGGTTTTAAAAAAATCTCAGTAGTAGCACGGAGTCTGGAAATGTGCCCGGTATGTAAACTAAATAGTGAAAAGTGGGTGTTACGTTGTACAGTGGCATTAAGTGCCATAATGTGCACCTCTGCCTACGCCTTTGGGGATAAAAGGCGTGATTTTATTTATATAATACCTAAAATAAATAAATTAGGTTTTCTATTACGTGAAGAAATTCTCAAATGTTTTTATTTGGGAGTCTGCTGCGATTCTCAAGTTGTATCTCAAATAAAAAGGCGTTGGTTTTTAAGCTTCCATTTTCAAACAGTGAGTGAGTACCTACTGACATAAGTTAACGTTACTTTAATTTCTTGTTTGTATCATCGTCTACAACTGAACATAGCCACTCTCAAACGACTTTTAATTGGGCATATCGTACTGAAACGACGTGTATTTTTCAGTTTTACATTTTACCAATTTTCAGCCTTAATTTTTTTTGAAACAACGATGCAGAATCATTCTATATAAATAAAAATGAATTTCCATTCGTTTACAAAACTCGAGACCGGGTTTTTTATGGAATAGGAGGCAAACGAACAGACGGATCACCTGATGTAAGCGATCAGCGCCGCCCATTGACCCTCGCAACACCAGAGGAGGCTCCGGCCTTTTAAAAAGGATTACACTCTTTTCGTGAAGGTTTGAAGGTCGATTGGCTGAACCGATTTGGCTTACTTTGGTCTTAAAATGTTCGTGGAAATCCAGAAAAGGTAAGAAAATTTGTTTAAGCGGTACATAACTTGTTTTGTTCGTCCGATCAGCTAGTTAATAATATGTATTTTATAGTTCTTGAGTAAACTTGAGACATCTACTATGATACGCTAGTTACAAGATATTCGGGAAAAATACCTACATGTATTACTTTTAAAAGTGAGTGGGAAATGTACTACCAATCTAATGTGACACCTGCTAATTTCTCTCAAGCTAAATGATATATAGCTATAAAGATAAATGACCTAGGGCCTTGTACACACACCCATTAAGTAGGTACCTACGTACTGTGAGAGGTGGGGTCCGATTTGAGAACACAAAATCTCAGGCTCGACTACCAGTTACTTATGTGAATGTTGACCTTTTTTGTGTTAGAACCGTAAAAGTATGGCAAGGCTATAATAACAATTTTTGATACAAGCCTTTCATGTAGGTCGTAGGTACAGACATTGCCTTAACTAAGCTTAGCTAGTTATTTCTAAAATCACTTTGAGTAAGTACATGTAATTATGTTTTATAGAATTGGTACTAATAATTAATATTGATACTAAATAATACTTTATCCTATCCGGGAAAAGAATCCGAGTCCCCTTGCTGAGAAGTCGCACTTGTGACTGTCAATGAATCAATGAGACAGTTTGAGTAATAGCAAAGTATGCAGGTAGGTATCCAATAAACTATAGCAACGTAAATATATTCTTAACAACGTAACTAATGAACATTGTCTATTAAATTGTACCTAGGTAGGTACTATCTAGCTCATTTCTGAAGTAAGATATTCTAAACATTGTATTTAATAAACAATTTATTTTTAATTTTTCATTTGAAAATACATACTTATTATATATACAATTAATATTAACTATAACTAAATGAAAATATATACAACTTAAAACCTCAAACGGCGAAAGTATGATAGCCTGATTGGCAATTATGCTTTCGAACCGTTTGGGGTTGAAACTTTAGGGCCGTGGGGCCCAAGTACACATCTTCTTTACAAAGATATTGTAAGGAGGATGGTTGACACTTCAGGTGATCGAAGGGCTGGTTTCTACCTTGGACAAAGGTTGCCATTCAACGTGGTAATGCTGCCAGTATTTTGGGCACCCTACCTCACGATAATGATGAGGAATTTTTTTTGATGCCTTATTATAGCTTATTTATTTATTATTACCTTTTTTAAGGTGTAAATATTTTAGTTCATAGTTATTTATATTTTAATAAACTGATTGTAAATAGCGTCATCTATATTCTGACGCTAGAACTGTCTAGCCACGTTTGAATTTCAACCAACTTGATTAGTGAGATACAGTATTTGTTTGAGCCCAGTAATACAGATGGCGCTAGGAGTACAAAGATATTTTCAGAAAATAGCTGCTATTAATTTTTTATTTGATCTTTTACTGATCGTAATCGTGTTTTGTTGTTAGATTTGTTGAATTTAAGAATTGCGTATCCAAGGACCAAATTACAATTAGGTATATTATGAATTGTATTGAGTTTTAGGTCATAGCCAGTACCTAAGTTGTGTTATATAGGTACTGTCTGGCTTTTTCTTTTTAAATAAGTATATTTCTCGTGGAAAGTCAAATATTTAAATTGAAAAGTCTCGTAAAACTAATTAGGTACTTACTTACTTAAATGTTACTCTAAGATCGCTAAAATCGTAACCATTTACCTGAAAAGTCCACTCTCGTTATTGAAGAGTATTACAACTAAGAGTATTACAACTAAGAATTACTAATTTTAGGTACAGTCCTATTTAAATTCTAGGCTAATTATTATAATACTATACCTAAGTACTTATTCATTTCTCAGTTGGTACAAAGAAATTAAGTTTTCGTGACCCAAAACCTTTTAAGTTTATAGTGACCAATGTTGTGATAATTAACCAATTGGGATGTTGACAGGGTATGAAAATTAAAAACATAATTAGTCCGTAAGTTAGGTAATGAAGAAATATTACACACGTATTTTTTATTTTTTCATATAAAAAAGTCCAAAGTTTAGGAGTGGGGGCTAAAACGTCATTTCTACGTGTAAAATGTACATACATAGAAGTGACGTCACGCGACATTTAAAATCAATATCTCGTCGGAAGTATTCGTTTCTGTAAGAAAATAAAAAATACGTGTGTAATGATTTAAAATAATCTACTAG
Organism: Spodoptera picta; assembly: GCA_038387885.1. Classification (NCBI taxonomy): domain Eukaryota; kingdom Metazoa; phylum Arthropoda; class Insecta; order Lepidoptera; family Noctuidae; genus Spodoptera; species Spodoptera picta. Next base: position 1,841,567 of record JAZHFQ010000041.1, on the reverse strand, counting down.
ACGGACATTAAAATAAAAATAAGGCATCTACCCTGTTATAAAATGTCTATTTTGCATTTAACTATGACATATTTGTGTATACAGCTGTTTCACTAGCATGTGCCAGCGGTTTCGCCCGCCTTCTTGGGCAAAAAATACCCCCAAACCTCAGTCTCCGTAGATCTAGAAAAAACACGAGTTCGTTATTACACGTGTCTTTGATTGTGTTGTGTAATGGCTATTACAGTAATTACAAGGTCGAACACAGAGCATTCTTAGTTACACTCATAGAAAAGCAATGTAGAACGAATTTGTCATTAGTTTTATGTATTTTCATTTTTAATTGTCTTTTACTATGAAGGTTTCTCTGGAGATGATTCATTTTATCTTTATTTATTTATTTTTTTAAATTTGCCCCACACTTTGATTTTTCCTGTATCGTACAAGTTCACATACACATGACACCCAGAACAACCATCTGTGGATGACACCAAGAGTTGGCTCCGTGCGGGAATCGAATCCGTGACAGGTTGTGCGACAGCCAGTTGCCTAGCCAGCGCGTCAAGCGTGCAATCAAAACCAGATGCAGTTAGAACCATAGATTATAATAATTATTAAGTATAAGCTGGAGCTGGCTAATTATAATTGTTGTTGTCCCACTTTGTCGTACTCCAGAGCAAGAAGTTGAGAACTGTACTTCATCATCTTCAGCTTTTTGAGGTTCAACGCTGAACATTCCCTTGTACGACATGGCACGCTACAATGCGCCACCAGATAGATGGTAGAGTAGATATACTCAACCAGTGTTCTTCACTAAATGGAACACTATTATGAATAATTGAGTTCTATACAAGGTGTTGTTTTAAAGCCGCGCCATTTTTTAGGAAGTAACTCGGCTATCGATTCTGAGACCGAATCAATAAAAATGTAGGTAAATATTAGGTAAATATTTTTCATTTTTCTGTAAATTACGGATATCCGTAAGTGCGAACTACACGCCGCCGTCTTTTAACTAGTTTTATAACGCGGCTCAACACATACAAACTTAAACACGTAATTTATATTATTCCTAATTCCATAAAACTCCAATAAGAAACATTGCTGTCGCTTATTCTGAAATACTGTCGAACTTAAACGATTTATTATAGCCATATTTTTAACTATTGGCCTGAAACTTTTTCTTACATTGAACTTTTATGACTTTTGTGACATGCTCCCGAGAAATGCCACGGTTTTAAAACTATACCTTGTATATCCAGCATCCCTATGTGAAAAAGTTTGGATACAATCCATTGATCTGATCCTTGTTAAAAGAGGGGCTAACTAACTAACACCTGTTATTCAACTTGTTTTACTTTTAACTCAGAATTCACTAACTAACTAGTTACTGCTAACAAACTTCTTTATTTTTTCCTCTTTGTTTAGACGAGGCCATTAGGAATCAGCTAACTAAAAAAAGAAATCTTTAAGTATCCATTGTTTATTAAAAATATCACAACTAATTACAGACTACAAGGAGAATTCTGATACCTTGTCCAGTTTTTTGTAAAGAATAGTACAATGTACCTACTAAAGTACCTACTAAAAATAATTCTTTTGTGAGTGTGTATGTCACTGAACTTCTACCAAACGACTGGACCGATTTTGATGAAATTTTTTGTGTGTGTTCAAGGGGATCTGGGAATGGTTTAGATTCACAAATCAGCCCGGCAGAGGGGCTGCAGTCGATGTTTAGGTTATTTATCCTAAACAGCTGAACTAATTTAAATCAAATTTTTTATACATTCAAGTGGATATGCAGGACAACGTCAGTTGGGTCCGCTAGTCTTTATATGTATATGTATTGAAATTTCAAGAAAAATGCAAAGCTTACAAAGGCCCTGTTATATCACTAGCCCCATTGCCCTTTGTAATACAAAACTGATTAGGAAGACTAGATATATTTTCCCGAGCGTGCGCCTCAAGGAGCCATCAGACCACCACAGATGGGGCCCAATAGGGCTGATGCCGATATGAAGCCGCGGAGGGTTTAACAGGTTGCTGGGGCTCCGGTTCGAAGTGCAGGACTAGACACGGGGTGGTTTTTAGTAAGTAAGAGTCTGACACTCCCTCTCGCCTCACCCGGGCGGGAGAAGTCATTGGATGATTTTTCATTCCCGTGTGAGAAGAGGTCTTTGGTCAGAAGTGGCCACTTATAGGCTGTTGATGCGATATGATGTTACACATAGAGCTGATTACCCTTAGTTGGCTCCTACGACAGCCGTTATAATAGCAGTGTAATATATGATTTTGACTCTTCCGTCACTATTTGACTAATAACCAATTGCCTAAGAACTTAAAAGGTACAATATCAACGCGCAGACTGAATTCATTTTCAATATTCTCGAACACAGTCGAAGAATGTGCCTAGTGTCAATAAAACGAACTTTACGATGTAATACAGATTTTGGAACGATACTCAGTCATGGCAGGTCATTTCAATAAAGCTAAAATATTTTATTATTAGCTAGACGAGCATTATTATTGTTACAGTAACTTGAATAATTTCAATTGGTGTTTATTAATGTACTAAGTTTAGAACTAACTGAGCCAATCAGTTTCATTAAAAGGTTTCATCAATTATGACCTATTTTGTGCCCATCGTTGTTAATTACAGAGTTCTGCTCCTTATGTGTAAGTTTTTAGATTCTAATTTGAATGGTTTTAGTTTTGAGTTCGATGGAAGTATAGTTGATAGGATAGTTCAAAATGTACTGGTCCTTGATTATCAGCTTTTATATTTTTGTTCAAAATTGAAAATGACTATCAGTCCGTCAATTAAGTCTAGCATTTTCAACATGGAGTTCTCTAGAGATTTAGCAAGAAACAATTATACTTTTCATAGACTGTAAGTATAAAAAACTTGGCAAAGAAACTAAAGGTAAATAAAAGACCATCAAAACTAGTGCATAAAATAAAATTTTATTCATTACAAAATATGTACACTTTATACAAACTTATCAATAATAATATTCATACTCTAAAATACATGACTATCACCCATCATACATTCGCATTCTTTATCAAATATACTCGAATGGTATATGGCATGCCCTCCTTACGACTAGAAGTGGTAATTGGGGTAAGCACATTACGAAGAATAATGCGAAAGGACTGAAGAGAAGACAGGCTCCCAGCCAAGCCATAAGAAACCATGCTGGGAGTAAGGCCACGTGCTCGAACATTATCTACGTTAGTTGTACGATCTAGGCGTATCTGTACGCATAATTAAAATGCTTTATCAATTAAAAGTAAAAATTAAAAAGTTCAATTCCTCCGGTCGCGGACTCCGCTGTCGGTTTGCGTGCAATTAAGAACGCCACCTGTAACAAACAAAAATGTTTTTGTTATTAACCGTTGAACTTTTTGTCTTGTGTTGTTTAGTACCATCGTTTCGAACTTAGGCTTTTTCAATTTATTGGGACTTAAAAATGATTGTAATCGTTTTACTTAGGTACCTATGTGCACAGGTAATATTAAATTGTGAAGGTGTGCGGAGATTAAACAAACTTGAAAATGAATTTTAAAATGTTCATAATTTTCCAAGACGAATAAAATAGATATTTACACATAAAATTGGTCCTTTCGTAATTGTCAGCCTACGGGCTGAGACCTTGTGGTATATTTTTCCTAAAAAATCCCTCGACCTTTTTATTAAAATTTCCTTTCGTCAGCTTTTTTTGATATCAAAATGCAAATCTAACTCGGAGAGTAATGACTGCAAATCATATACATAAAGTTATATTTCAGAGATATTTTTTTTCTTGGACATTCCGTTGCCGTCCTGTTATCAATGCAAATGTTAGTTCTTAAGTCAAAGTATGAGTTTATATACAATAGAAATTTTAAACTTATTTAATTAACCTAATTAAAATCTTTTCGTTTCCGATCTTTAAATAAATGCTAGGTAGCCATACTTGTGGAGTATGGCACTCCTACATTTTAATAACATTTAAACATTTAGGATAATGAACTGATAGCCAGCTACGTGTTTAATCCTATCAATATTTTACTTTACGTACCAAAGTTTCAATTAATAATATCAATGTGATAATGTTATAACGATAATTATGACGAATTGATAATTTCAATCATTTATTATGATCAATTTGGTACAAAAGGTATCATAAATTATATGTCCTGTTAGGCAGATTTGGAAATACTTATCGTAATATCAGTATTATTGTTAAGCTCAGTTTTGCATACATGATAACTATTATAAACAAAGATGGACTTTAAGATTATTGTGATAAGTATGTATGTACCTATATGTATAAGCTACTACAGTAGACCTACAGTCTGCCTTAGTTTACAACTGCCTTATAATTATGTTTCTTCATTAATATCCTTAGGACCAACAAAAATATAATATATATAATTTAGCTACATACTTAATAAGGAGAATGGAAAACTTTTCATCAAATTTTGCTTAAATCTATCTTCTATAAATTGGTACAGGGTTTATACCCTGTACTGATGTAGTTTTCCCTAGCTACTGATTATTAATAATAATAAAAGGTAAACTTCATAAACTCCTTATTAAGTTACCGTTTGTCCAAATCACAGTCAATCAAAATCACAAATCAATCACAAAAACATATTCAGTATTAGCATTTGTTCGAAATAAACACATTATTTGCATTAAACTAGCACTTTAAAGGTGTTTAAAAAATAATACTTCTATAAAGTAGACACAGGACATAATAAGTACATACTTATGTTATCAGTAATTATATGTATAAACCTAATTTTGAGATTATTATTTGTTTGCGGCTTGAGATTTTTCGATAGCACGCGTCACTTAGCATAGATATAGTAATTTATTTACAAGACGTATAAAACGTGAGAATCTGTTTATGATATTGGTTTTTTAGTTTATTATGATAAAACGTTAGGCAGGTACCTATGTGCGTTACCGAATAATGGAACCGATTTTTGTGAAATAAGTTTTTTTTTACTCTTTAATAAAAGGATAACTTAAATATTTAAATATTAAAATTATGCATCTACCTCAGATAAAATAAAATGAATTTTGTTGTTGAAAGCTTGGTTCTCATTGATTGAAATTATAATGGAACATTATGGAGCATTACTTTAGTACAAAATAAATAAATGAAACAATAAGAAAGTTCTTTCAGTATTTGACCTAAAGCCATTTCAAGTTATCCTAACTTAGTAATGAAAAATAACTTAAATAGATGAAATATGTCTATTAAAATTTCTAGAGATGTCTGCAAATGTTTTAGGTTCAACTAGCCGAAAGATTGTGATGCGATTTAAACTATACCGGCTTTACTAACTCTTTACTGGATTACATCGGCCGGTATTAGGGGACCTCGGATTTCAGAGGCTTTAATGGGAGAAGCCTTTTATGTTTAATGTTATTTGAAATCATTTTTAAAATATCGTGGTTGATGAACTCTCTCTTTTTAGGTGCATTCGCCGCAACATTTGGATTATTTAGCACAGCAGAGGTTATTGCAGGTAGACAGTTCATTGTCGTAGGTCTGACGGCTTCGCTGGCCGAGTGGTCGCAAGTCCGACTGCCTTGTAGTATTGCTGGGTTTTAAAAATAAACTCTGTAGTATCACGGAGTCTAGAAATGTGCTCGGTATATGGAAAAAGGTTCACCCCTATTACAGGGGACTAATAAATTATTAAAAGTGGGTGTTACATTGTACAGTGGCATTAAGTGCCGTAATGTGCACCTCTGCGTTTCCCTTCGGGAAAAAAGGCGTGATGTTATGCTACAGTTTATTGTGGCAATTATTATTATTACTCTTATATACTCGTGAGAACTTCATTGGACAACTCACTATCTATCCCTCTTATCTTTGGAGTGTAAGACACGTTTTATTATTTACAAAATATGCTCTGAAGAAGTCCAGGTTATCTGTCATTGATAACCTAGGCAAATTTTGTGTTGTAGGCACTATTAATAGAAGTTACTTACCTAAAATACATCTTAAGTTTAATGTTTTAAAATCTTTATTGCGTTGTAATTGTTATAGTTTACTTTTAAGTGCATTTAATTTATTGTCTTTGTGTGTGTGCCGCTGCCGCCATTTTCACAGAGCACGCTATTGTTAGTGTTAATTTGTAAGTTCATTTATAGAAACAATACTCTTTCTTCAATCGGGTAAAAAATATCTAACATAAGTTTTAAAGAATCTTGGCAAGAAATAATATACAAGTGCCAAGAGAAAAATGTATTATCTTGCCAACGAAATTCAGTGCTTGAAATCTCTATGATCAGTGACTGGCGAATTTCGGTAAATGATGACATGAGATGACTTGTCAGAACTTCTCTGAAGTTGAATATGCTACGACAAAGGTCGGCAAAGGTTCAGTTGGTTAGCATCTGAATGAAGAAACACCTTTGATAATGTTAATGGAAAATTCCAGAATTTGTGCTCATCTCATATTTTCCTCAAAATTTCACCTGATTTCTCGATTTAGATTCAAAAACGTCAGCTAGATAATAAGTTATTTGTTTGTGATTATTGTGATACGAGAATATTCGCTGGGTTCCGGTACTTAAAGGTGCATTGATAACAATATTTTTGTGACTATACCGATTACGATATTGTATTAATCAATCAAATTCTTATATCAACGGATTATGGACTGACGTAAGCAATTTTATTCCAAATAATACCTACTGAATAATTACTGAATTTCAATTCTCGTCTCGGTTTGGAAGCAATTAATGGATTTACACTTCATTATTTGCGGTATTCGATAAACATAGAACAAATATTTGGTTTAGTTAATGTTCGAATAGGGATTCAATAGGAAATGTTGAGAATTTAAAGGTAAAATGAACCAACCAATTGTCTGAATTTGTCTACATTGTGTGTATTGCAGTTTTTCGGATATAAAGTGTCTAATTAGTACCTACCTACTTAATCGTCAAAAATCCACCGTATTCTTAGAATCAAAGTTGTCTTTAATATCTGAAAACTCGATTATACTCCGACCAGAGGCCTTAGTACGAGTACGAGATATTCGAAACGAGTACGCTCTCGGCACTCTGATTGGCCGGCTCTAATGAACCAACCAATCAGAGCACAGAACGCGTACTCGTTACTGTTACGTTAAACGTAAAACAAACTCGTACGAAGGCCTCAGGAAATCAAAACAATTGCAAGATCAACGCAACGACAATTTGTAACTTTAATCGTGTATTTATAACTTGATTTAGGTATTTATGAGAGAATATTCAATAGATTAAAACAACAGTCGAATAGCTTAAAGTCCTAAACAATGTTTGTTAATTTTCTATCCGAGACTAGGATCATTGAATTAATTCGGCCACCCTTATCTACACCGACGTGAATGAAAGGTAAACAATAGTTTTATATGCGAAGTTTACTTTATACGGCCGAGAAAGGTTTATTATTTGTTCAAAAATTAATTTCGTACAAATATAGTCGGTATAGAATTGTAATGATTTGATTACCTATTGTATTGTCGTGGTTGATGAAAATAGTCTTTGATTTGTTTTTGACTTTATATTTTTTGTTTTGCAATCAAGTTTTGCTTGATGACTGCTTCGTTGGCTGAGTAGTCGCAAGCGTGACTACCGAGCAAGGGGTCTCAGGTTCGATTCCCGGGTCTGGCAAAGTATTACTGGGTTTTTAATTCTCAGTAGTATCACGGAGTCTGGAATTGTGCCCGGTATTTAATGTCCACTTCTGCCTACCCCTTCGGGGATAAAAGGCGTGATGTTATGTTATAAAGTATCGCATTTCTAACTACTTAAAACAATTGATTTTAACTACGCCTGCTTGCTTGCTTGATTAATTTAAAATTTTAAACAAATATAAAATATTTCACAATAAGTAAATAATAAAAACGACGCGGGGAGTGGACTTGAGCCAAATCGATAAAGTAATATAAATTGCCCTTCAATTGACTAAGTTCATTGAACAGTTACAACGCGGTTAAGTAACGCATTATTCGTGTTAGTTACAGAGAAATTTATCAGTCTGTTTGTTTCTTCATTGTGACTAAACTGCTGAGTCAATTTCGATAAAATGTCAGAGATGGGATATGTTTATTTCTGTTGTGCAAGGTCGTTCAAATTTGAGCTGATTTTGTTCATGTAGAATACTTCCTTGTGCAATTGAGCATGCCAAAATTGGATCCGTATTGTTCATTTCCATGAGTTCTCTTCTAAATTACGTACTCATACTCGCCACTACGTTTGAAAAATACCTCGCATTCAATATAATTGTTAAACATTAAATTTGAAATTAACTTTAATTGAAAACGGAATGCAGACCATAATTGGGCCTTGGCATGAACTTTCTAAGGTTTTTAAAGAGTTTCTTCCGAATTTAGGGCTATCCGGTTTTGGGAATGGGTTTCGGTAGCAATTTCAAGTCACGCCGATGTCTAATTAAAGCGAAAACTCGATTCATAACCTCTTTATTTATCGATGATATCGATATATTGGCTACGTTTAAATCTTGCCAACAACATTTCGTGCAACGTATAGTGATTGCGAATCCGAATGCAACAATTATAATTTGCACGATCGATAAATAGTTTCTTCGGGTCTGAGTGTCACATATCACACTGTTTTTTTTAATGCATTGATAACACAGGATCTATACCTACAAAGTTTTTAATAGAATACAAATGTAATCCGATATAATCTCAGCTAATACTTTCTTATATTAATACCTACTTATTTTGTCTGCCATTTATGCTCTACAAGTCTTGTATTTGATTAAAACTTGTAGCGCAAAAGAGAAACAAATGTACATAACTAACTTTTCTCTTAGTTTCAGTATTAGGCCGTTGTCCATCACAAAATTGGCAGTCTGTCACTCTGTTTGAACACTGAGCATGTCTTTGTTACAAATTATGAACAATGGATTCGAAGGATTTTTAAAATTCGAAAGTAACTGAAAAGGAAAGTTCCATAATATAATATATTGGACAAACATTTTTTTTTTTCACCTTTTATACCTTCCCTGGAGTTCCACAAACATTTCAAGACCTTTGGGTTCTAGGTAAGTCGGTCCAGCCGTTATCGAGTTTAGCGAGACTGACGAAAAGCATAACATAACATCACGCCTTTTATCCCCGAAGGGGTAGGCAGAGGTGCACATTACGGCACTTAATGCCACTGTACAATGCAACACCCACTTTTCACTATTTATGTTATGAGTCCCATGTAATAGGGGGTGAGCCTATTGCCATATACCGGGCACATTTCCAGACTCCGTGCTACTACTGAGATTTTTTAAAACCCAGTAATACTTTGCCCGACCCGGGAATCGAACCCGAGACCCCTTGTCCGGCAGTCGCACTTGCGACCATTCGGCCAATGAGGCAGTCGACGAAAAGCAATTTATTTTTATATGTAAGATAATATGATTTTTAACTATCAATGCCAGAAATATGCAGTATGCGAGGAAATCGTAACCTTCACACTAATTTCCTGAATAACAAAGTTATAATGCAAAATTCTTTCGCCTTTGTTTACATAACATTTAACCATGTAAAATTCAAACTGGCTGTTAGCGTTGCCAATCATTACATAGTATAAAACAAAGTCGCCGACACTTTGTAATAAGCTATACAAATCCTTTGAAAATATGTTTTTTTTTTTTTTTTAAGTGGGGAAAATCATCGAATGACTTCTCCCGCCTGGGTGAGGCGGGAGGGAGTGTCAGACTCTTACTGACTAAAAACCACCCCGTTCCTTCTCCTGCACGTCGAGCCGGAGCCCCGGTTACCCGTTAGGTTCTCCGCGACTCTTGAAAATATGTCCTTCCCATTTGTCTATTAACAACAATGACATATTAATTCCAGGCGCCCAGAGCTAAGGTGAACAAGCGGCGTTCCCGTCGTTTCCGTGCCTCCAAAGAGACCCAGGAGAAGATCGACGAGATTGCTCGCATCTGCGACGAGTTGCTGGCTAAAGGTGCTTATCTGCCTCCAGAGAGGCCCAAGGAAGCTCACTTTGATTCCAACTGCATCACTCCTGGGACGCCCTTCATGGACCGCCTCAGCAAGTGTCTGCACTATTATATTCATTCATTCAAGTATCCGCCGTCTGTCTGTCCATATGTATGCTTAGATCATTAAAACTACTCAACGGATTTTGATGTGGTTTTTTTAATAGATAAAGTGATTCTTAAGGAAGGTTTATAATATGTATAATGTATGCATATTGCATTCGCGCAAAGCCGGGGCGGGTCGCTTGTTCAATATAAAGAAGTAAAAAATTACAACAAGAGTACAAACGTCAAAGCACTTATTTTAATTACTTAGTCCTTAATAAGGCACTTTTGAAATTAGTGTTTTAATCCCTGAAGGGGTGTTTGCTACACCTAAGGAACTTTTTAAGGAATCTCATAGTAATACGATCTATTGGTTATCTGTACGGATACAGACTCAATAATTTTCATAAACTCAAAAAAGACAACTCTATAGGCAGAATAGTACGTTCGTGACTTGAAAGTAGAGGTTTTCTCAATATATTTAGGTACCTACATAAGAAAACCGATATTTTGAATTAGTAAAAATATTAAGTATGAGTTATTTTTTATGAAACTTAGCAACGCGATAAGACAGTGAGGTATGCACTCTTATCATTCGAAGATCAATAAAACATTGTTTAAAATAGATTATTGTTATTTGTACTGCTATCAGCGGTCAAAACCCTGTTGTATCGGCCTGGATGTTAAAAGAAATTGTTATTATAACAATAGTACCTTGTTATCTAAATGCCAATAAAAATGGTCAAGACTATGTATTTGTATATATTAGATGTCTTGGTATTAAAAGTTTCATTGTCTTCTGTAGATATTTCATTAGAGTTAAATAATTTTCTTTTGTATTTTGTGTGCAACTAAAAGCAAATTAATTTCTTTTAAACGGACGGGAGGTTTAACTCGTCGAGTACCGTCATTATAGACACAATTATAGAACAATAGGTTTCGGTCACCGGTGACCGCTTGGTGTTTGACAGTTTAAGACTCGCTTCTCATGCATGGGGGTGCAAGTTCGCAACCCCGAGTGGTGGTAATTGTGCCTCCGGTAACATCACTCATACGAAGAAACACAACGCAAGCGTTGCTTCACGTTAATTTTCTGTGAGGCCGTGGTATCACTCCTGTCGAGGCGGCCCATTTAACTCTCCCATACTTGCTACGCACATTGGCATAAAGATGTTGACTGATTATTGTCCAAATACTCAAATGCTACTCAATTTTAAATCACGCTTAGGAGTAGTTCTGTCATAACAAATTCTTATTAAAATGACAGAGATAGCACGCTATTTAAGTACAATTTAAAACTGAGTAGCCTTTCAATATTCAGGTGCAATGCATCTATATATACATATTGTCAGCATCAAAAGTTGATGAACACATTTAGATTTTCAAAATCGCTGTACAGTGAAGTCGTATTATTTATTTCTGGCGCTTGTCATGTTGACACATGCATCGTGACGTCATGTTGTCATGTACGCCGATTTAGGTATAATACGGTGTGCAGCAGTTTTGAAAATCTGAATGTTTTCATCAACTTATGATGCTGACCGTACCTACGCAATACACAAGTACCTATGTATTTTATCACTACACATACACAACACAATGACGTGTTCAGTAGATTGGTACCAAGTGTGTACAAAGATAAGAATTGTAGTAATAATGATGTTCTGAGCAATTGTATAAAGTCGGTCACACTTCTCAAATTGCACACATAATAATACATATAATATATGACGGTGTAATTGTATACAAGCAATACTAACTTGTACTGGACTAATTTTTTTTTTATTAAAAGTTTATGGTAATGAATGTATGTAGTAAAAGCATTAACCAAGACAATGTAGATCGATATAGCTTGTGTAGTCGACTTTGTTATTATAAATCTATCAGCAATAACAAATGTTTGCATTGAATAAACTTCAAAGTTACTGGATCGATTTGAAAAACTGTTTCTCCATTGGTTAGCTCACTGAACAAGCTTCGATCTTGCTGTAAAACTATTTGAAATACTTTTTTTACTATGTAGCTAGAAAAGCTAGTACGATTTCTGTTTTTATATTTGTGAGTGTTGATAATAGTGAATTATATAATGATTGGTCTATTTAAGCTCTCATATTAAGGGTGAGAGTGAGATGTAAGATAAAAAATGTAAAGGGATCGGTACAGCATATCTCAATGAAACCAGATACCTAGTTATTACCCAGTTTGAAAGTTAAGTTTTGCATCTAGTTTAGCCACTAAGTGAGTCTAGGTATCTAAGGTTTGTTAGATAGCTGTGATTGTACATTTAAGTTAATCAATGATTTAAATTGATCAAAAGTGAAGGAATAGTCTATCAGCCACATGAATTTTCTTTTCGTATAGAAACATCACTGAATTTGGTTATTTAGCCAAAATGTTAACATTGGTTTACATTTTAATCTGTTTCTCAAAATTTAACTTTATTTAACATTTTCTCATCTTAATGGATTGTACCTACAATATCTATTGTGATTAATTTGTACGCATTCATCTTATACCAACCTAGCGTCGAAACAAAAGACGGATATAATTTAGGTACCATACAATAATTTCCAAATCAAAAGATTAACTTTTAAAGTCATCTTCACATTAATCAATTACTCACAGTTCACGGGCAAATTACACCATAGTTATAGTGTGAAGAGTTGTTTCTACCTTTATTTTATATGGTAACGAGTGAGATGTATATGACACGTAGATCTTTGTGACAGAGCCTATTTGTTTGTCGGATCTTAGAGGCCGTAGCCTCTAAGGTCGAGAGGTTAAGGTCAAAATTATGCAACGCCATATTTGGTTTCACTTCTTATATTTGAATACATAATTGTGTTTATGTATTGTCTTGTTGATTAAGTGGTTCTATGCAAGATAGTACGAGGCTGTGTGCGTTCCTACGCACTGTAACTTTAGAAAACTATAGGATCTACAGTAGGTATAGAGTACCGAAAAATTAGAAGAAGCTCGATGCTTCTCTAGGAGTTAATATGAATAATCTTTCTTGAAACCCACAACTACATATTATATTAATCAGAACATAGATATGATTGAAAAACTATTAATGAAATAGTTGGTGGTGATGTCGGTGCCCATTTTAAAATTTGCTGATAGTTTTTTTTTTAGTTTAAGGCGTTAGAAGTAATTATCGTACAAGTTTGGTTGAATGACATCACTTGATTTACTTTATCTATGATTCTATATATCCTCACAATATGATGTCATCTTACATAAATAATTGCATTTATGGTTCCGACCGTAAACAGTTATTTTTAACAGCTTTATTAAATAAAGTTGTGACTAATGCTTAGTGTTAAGAAATTTATTAAAATCCAGACAACTTTGTGACAAGTTAGGCAAGAAGATGGCACGAAATAAAACCTAGATTACGTTACGTTTAACAAAAGGCTTTATTCATTCACACAAAAAACGTTAGTGTTAATACACAGAATCTTAACGAATAATATAGTTGATTTTTCTGTTTTGTTGTATAATTTTAAAGAGTTTTGCTTAAATAGTCAACTTAGTTTTAAATAACCGAGTAATAATTTCATTATTTCAGCTAAAATTGCTTAATATTTCATAATATCAAATGTTTCATAGATTAACAGATACAAAGATGGATGAACAAATATTAAGTTTCTAGATTTTTTGTCAAAATATATATTCTCACGTTGTAAAAAGTGCTAATTTTAGCTAGTTTCGCTCTTAAGAGTTCAGCGCACTGTTGTCCCTCGGACGGTAAATGACATTAGAACTAAAATGTCAAGTAAGAACCTAAACCTTAATATTAATAATATATAACATAAGGTACAAAGTAACTTCATAAATACTAAGTTTAGGTGAGTTAATCGCAAAGTCCATAGGGAGGGTTTCGCTTTGACATTCAATTAAATTTTATTAAGTATTTCGTAAATGGGTTTACCAAAGTTATAATTGAATATAAAAATTTTGCTCCACTCGACTCTAGTATACAATTTTGAATAATGTTGCGTTTGGGAATTGTTTTTTAAGAGACCTAGGTACCTAATGAAAGAATAAGTTTTGGTAAAACATTGCTTTTAGAGTTCAAAAAAAACTTTAACACATATACCTATAGGTAGTTTGCTTTGAATAATTAACTTAGGAATTAATTATTCCCAGTTAAAACTACGTTATTACCGCATAATCTTCATTATCGCATTAATGAGATATCGTATAGCTATAGAATCTAAGTAGGTATTATAAGCATAGGTAACATAATAAGTATATTTTATATTTTACGTATTTTAAACATTTGTTTACAAGAGATAATCTTAATATAAACAGTGTCAAGAACAACATATCCATAACCCACGTTGTTAGTTATATGTACTTGTTGTATATGTATCAATTTTACCTTGAGATACCTACACACCCGCAACTACATGAGGCAATGTTTCCGAGCCAGTCCGATTGCCACAGCAGTTAGAATCGAACCACCAACAAATACCAGAATGTTACAAATTTTAACAGGTTTTAATACTAATATGAACACTAAGTAAATGCCACTGCACTTAACAAACATACAATTTACTTATTCACTGTGAAGCACAACACACGTGTGTCTATTTCAACATAACTTTTATAAATGACTAAATAAACTAAACACGTATAATCGACTAACACAAAGCCAACTCGAAAACATACGTCACTTAAACCTGTTACGATTACGAGCTAACGTTATGAGCAGTCATTACTTCACGTTCCTTTGTTTTCAAATACAAAATAAAGCATGTGATAGAAAAACTTATGTTTTCAGTTGAATATTTAAGTAAGGTTATTAGGTAAGAACTAACCGAAGTCAGGAGTCAGCGCTGATTGTGTCACCGGCTACCTCGAAACACGTGTTTCTCTCATATCACTGTCACTTTTTAACGAGAGCACTATTCTTTGTTGTTGTCCAACAGTTCGTTCGGCGTTTGCGCACGGTCGTCAATGCTACGGTGCGGTGGCGCAGCGCCCAGCGAGCGCATGCAACCAAAGGTTTCGACATCAGCGAGAGGGGACTGACGGCTACCTACGTCTCAGTTACACGTACTGAGGCTTCCATAAAACCATGAGACGGGTATATCAGCTGCAGAAATGCCTGCGCCGCAACTGGACGACCTTCAAGACCTACCATTATTGCTAATAAGCTCGTCTTTTGCAATCTATGATTTTTCTTCACGGTTTAAATTGAGATGGAATATTTGCCATGTACGCAGGTGATATTTAGGTCAGGAAGTGTTTCTGAGTTACGATCATTTGGACTGCGGATTATCGCTACTGCTAATATAAATTTAATCCAAAAACCCATTACTGTGCCATAATAGACCGGTGACCCGGACCGCGGATTATAACTGGATTATAGCTCTTAAAAGTACCTAACTAGTTTATGGTGATGTGACTGTTATTGGGGACAACAGGTGGAGCTCTTTATCCCATTTTCCATGTGCTTTTATAACAGATTTAAAACTATAAGTGAGTCCCAGACTCCCAGAGCATAATCATTCTTTTATAACCTACTAGCAGCCCGTCCTGGCTTCGCACGGGGTAGACATTTCTTTTTTCTTAATGAAATGTAGCGTGTCAAATTGGAAGAATGTAGCATTCCATTGGTGAAAGAATTTTTTAAATCGGCCCAGTACTTTTTGAGCCTATTCATTACAAACATACAAAAATAGGTACAAATCTTTCCTCTTTATAATATTAGTATAGATTTGAGTACCAGTACTAAACCATTAATTTTATGTAAAAAGGTTGACAAAATGACATTGTTTAAAACTGCTGACTCACTCTGTACTCAATTCAGTGAATTTGCATTGTCATATTTAAATTTAGGTTATTGAAAAATTAATTACCTAAACAATAATTTAATACAACATAATAAAACCGATAAAGATTAACGACAACACAGAATATTACCTCTAGAACTTGGGTTTTTTAGATGTCCTTTTTATATATATGACCTGTCTTAATCAATAATAAATAGACGTAATACGCTAATATTAAATAAATAATATTCTACAATTATGTCGTTAGCCAGTAGGTACCTATGGTTTTGCAAAATGTAATAAGAAATAGTGACCGATCCTGTTTGTAAACATGTTCACCGCAAAATTCTTATCGACTCGTTCATTGTAGTTTAAATAACATGTTCGGTTATAAAACGGGTTATAACTCCATTTTATAGTACTTTAAAAGAGTATTGGTCAAGTTTAATATTTTTTCGAAATACACCTAATAATATTTTATTGTAATCTGTTAATCGTTATTTGGAACCCATTAATTAAACATGATTGAATATATCGTGAAATTTTCTTTAAAGGAATGGTTTGGCTTTGCGAATTGTCTACAAAATTTTTATTCGGTTTTTTGCCTTCAATTAACTACCATAAATACAAAAAAAATGCTGTTGAACCATCGCAAAAAACAAGCTTCGCGCATTCGTCCTCATAATATTATCAGAACATAACGCCATGTAAAAAAATATGTCTTCGAGAAGAAGACACACTATTCGTCTGGTGGCACATGCGATGCGAATAGTGCCGACAAATTTACGTCTAGTGTTTCATGTGCATATTTTGATGAATTTTTTATAAACTAAAAAAATATGACGTCTTTATATTTTTTTGTTTTTACTTTATACATCGAAAGTACTCCTTATGGCAAGTTGTTTTTTGCCGCGGGATTAAAACGACATAGATTCCACGGTGTACAGCGTTACTTCTTTTTAAACTTATGGTTGGCAGGCCACAACTGTGCGCTTCTCACGATACTTTCTGCCTCGCATAGCAAACCTGTGTAATGATCTGCCGCCGGCGGTATTTCCGAACCGATACGACCTTCAAACCTTCAAGAAAAGAGCTTATTCCTTTTTAAAGGCCAGCAACGCACCTGTGATCCCTCTGGTGTTGCGGGTGTCCATGGGCGGCGCTGATCGCTTACCATCAGGTGATCCGTCTGCTCGTTTGCCTCCCATTCCATAAAAAAACCCCAAGTTTGTAGAAGTGCATATAACAATATAACACTCACTTTTCTATTTTTATATTATGAGTCCCATGTACGGTGAGTCACAACATTTATTTTAAATAGGTTTGAAGTTACTGCATATTAAACATGTATGTTTCCTCAGTTACATTTTCAACTCTGTAAATGTGCATGCACTATGCTGTTACGTCCTAGACATTTTCGTTTATGAATAGCTGCTCTAAGCTGGACATTGTTTGTGAGTTTCAGAATTCGATTTCCACTGGAAAGTGTGTTCTGGTTTGGTACTGTCCCGGATTTTATAAATATACATAATGTGTGAAAAAAGGTGTTAATGTTCTGTCCTTGTTACGGATTTGCTTTGCTTTTAAAACTGTCAAACACCAAGCGGTCACCGGTGACCGTAACCTATTGTTCTATAATTGTGTCTACAAAACCGGTACTCGACGAGTTAAATGTATTTAATGTATGTAAGTGGTGTTGTGTGATGAAGACAAAACGTCACTTTTCCTTCTGCTGGTGTCGAAGTGCGGAAGGAAGGGGAAACCTGCTGCAGGAGACCTGACTAAGAGACAAACATTTCTGAAACAGGGACTTTCGTCTTCTAATAAACCTTTTAAACTGTGCAGTCTTCAACCCGTTTGCCAAGCTTAGATATTTTGGCAACCCTTCTAATGAATAGAAGATAATCTAATAAAACTTTTCTCTAATAAATATCACAGTTATACATACATACATACCTATGCATTATGCAAGCATTAGGTACGTTTGCAGATTGATGACTCATAATGTAAAGA
Organism: Spodoptera picta; assembly: GCA_038387885.1. NCBI lineage: Eukaryota > Metazoa > Arthropoda > Insecta > Lepidoptera > Noctuidae > Spodoptera > Spodoptera picta. The sequence goes on along the minus strand of JAZHFQ010000041.1, from coordinate 1,823,734 downwards.
TGGCTGCCAATGCTGTTGTCCTTTGGTATTACAGAAAAGTCAGCAGAACCGGCTTCAAATAAATTACCAATACAATACTTAGTATGGAACGAACGTGTCTATGAAATACTTTACTACTCAAATAGGCAATATCTATATGCAAAATTCAGTAATTTTGCATATAGATATTGCAAAATTATTTTGAAGGACTTTACAGTTAAAGTCCTTCAAAATTATGGAGATTTTATAGAACTAGGAAATTCTGATATCGTCATACTAGTTTCGTAAGTATAATGGATACTTGAACACTTTGAACATCAATCTTCTTCATCTGTGAAGAGTTGAGACCGGTTTTAAAAATACCTCTATATAATTCAATTTTAACGACTCAAGTGCTGATTCAAGTTTCCAGACTTTGCTCTACCTTGAAATTGAAGTAGTGCCTACTTCTATTGCCTTCTATTTAATAGCATTAGGTATATTAAAATTATTATCAATTGCTTCATCGTGTTGTACCTTGATAGATACGTGCAATTAAATAATAGTTCGTGCTTTTAAAAGGTTAATACTATAATGTGATATATGATATAGGTACTGCTCGTTGATTATTGTGACTAACGAGTTCTCATTTGAGTCTGTTTCCCGTATTTGTAAAACCCGTGTATAGTGTACTTTGGACGGGTTTTCGAGAGTGTACAAGTGAGAAGTTTTAATTTGAATGAATTCGGATAAAAAAGTAATTGCCTGTCTTGTTGGCCAAGTGGTCGCAAGAGTGACTGCCGGGCAAAGGGTTGGGAATCTAACCCTTGGGTTCGGCAAAGTATTACGGGGTTTTTCAAAAAAATCTCAGTAGTAACACGGATTCTGGAATTGTGCCCGGCACATGGTAATAGGCTCATCCCCTGTTACGTGGGATTCATAAAATAAATAGTGAAAAATGTATGTTGAATTGTACAGTGGCATTAAGTGCCGTAATATGTAACCTCTGCCCACCCTGTCGGGGGTAAAAGGCGTGGTGATGATGTTATGTAAATAATTATTCATCGCATAAGATACACTACACCCTGCCAATCTCTTAATAGAAACTTTACGCGTGTTGTTACATCATGAAGATTGTTTAGCATCCATACTACTTATTATACTATGTCATCCATCAATCCCATTCCTTGGTTTCTGAAAGTGATCTATTAATAACCAATGCATTTCATATTTGGTCGATGATTGGCATTATTCCAATTCCGGAGTTTTCCACCTGTCTTATAAATAGTTTCTAATCTAATCTTAGAGTCGGACAAAATATAGCGCACCGGTTGATTTATTTCACAAATACCTATTTATTTTTTAAGGAGCAGTTGCTAAGTGGTTGATATTTCGCTTTTGATTTCTGATAATATCTAAAACTATCAATCAGATTTTAGTAAATACTTTTACTGCTAAATAAATGCTTCCTTCTTTAGAAACGGTTTAGTATAATTCCCGTAAACAAGACCTGGCTTATAGTTAGGTCACTAAAAACTTAGAGGATGCTACCTACTGTTCAAGTGGTCACATAGATATGGTTGGTCCTCATTTTAGGTCATATTTAAGTCTACTATAGGTTACGTATGCCAAAGCTCCAAGACTGTCTAAGATCGTGCTATGATTTTAAGAAGTTCTAGTAAATAACTACTAGCATCTTTCGTTATATTCTTAATTCACGTGATGAAATCTAAAATATTATTATAAATCGAATCTCTATGTTTGAATTTCCGTGATATTTCTGCAGGACGCAAGCAATAATAGTGAACTAGTTTTGTACCACCACACGTAATAGGTCATCGCCGGAATGAGAAAGACCATCGTCGCACACACCTCCATTCGAGTCTATCGCTTTTAAATCAAAACGTGGCGTGACTTGTCTGAACATTACACGCATAATTATTGCAATGCAAAAAAAAAACGCAATGTAAAATTATACTTACATCATCCAAAGATATTCTTCGTTTTTGCTCGTTTGTCTTTGCAGTCCCCCAAATTGTGTACCTGCAATGATAACCATGGTTATTATCACAATGAGAACATTATTTCGACAGTGTATGTAAGCCGTAACGTATGTTAGTTATATGTAAGCCAATGAATGACACAAAGAAATAATTTAAGAGTATGCTTATGTTAAAAGTCAAAAGTCATCTTATATCTTTACTTTACAATAAAGCTGAAAAAGGTTTGTTTATTTGACCGCACGAATCTCAGGAACTAATGGTCTGATCTGAAATAATCTTCTTGTGTTGGATAGTCCATTTATTCAGGAAGGCCATAGGCTATAAAATAGCCCGCTACGGTCAATAGGCGCCGAGCAGAGTGGGTGAAACCGCGAGGAACTAGCTAGTTTGTATCATATTTTGTAGTAATTTAAAAAGTAATTATCACTGTGACATTTAATAAGTGATTAGTGATTGATTTAGAAGATAAATTAGTGATTAACCTTAGGAACAAGTAGATTAGCTATTTTGCAACCATTATCTAAAAAAGTTTTGAAATAATAAAAATCTTACACTGCTAGACTATTATCAATTGATAGATTATGTTGCTAGTGAGACAATTTGTTAATCTTCTTATAAGTAGGTAATAGGATTGATTAGAAAATGGTCGGTCTGCCGCAAAATTGATCAATTCATTTTTTACTTGAATCATTCGTATGGTATTTTTACTTTTTCTAGTACTCCATTAAAATTCTCATAACTCAAGACTGTCGCATATTTTAATAAGTATCGCAATGACGCACACACCAAACGTACCAGGAATCTTCGGTTCTAAAAAAATAAGATTCCTACTGTCTGAGTAAGATAGAATGATGTTCAAGTAATACATTCCTTCGCTGGTCATTTAGACACCAAACTAGTCGAAAATCGCTCGGTTACATTTATTCTTTTTTTATGGAGTGGGAGGCAAACGAGCAGACGGATCACCTGATGGTAAGCGATCAGCGCCGCCCATGGAAACCCGCAACACCAGAAGAGTCACAGGTGCGTTGCCGGTATTTTTTTGTTTTGCGTATTTGTGCAGTAGTACGAAATACTATACAATACAATAATAAATACTACAAAATGAACAGATAATAATTCCATCTACATAATGTTCGTGGGCTGTTACAACATTTAATTTTGCTCTCTCATGGTCAGCATTATTAATTAGAGTCGAACAAAGCCATGCAATCATGAAATGACGTCAGATTTCTGTTTTTATGTTTTTGCTTATCGTTGAAACTGTATACATTGTCCATCATGTCATATCATCATATTTTATTCGGTCTAGTTTATTTGCTAACGTGATAATTATAGTCATACCTCTATATTTACTTCCAGAAACATTATTCTTCGAGATACGTATATTGGTATGTTTGTAACGTACGGTTAGTCATCAATGGCCGTGTTTACTGTTTTATTTTCAATTTCACCTCTTTCATGATTCTTTGAACTGATATCTATATTGGGATCTACAATTAGTATGATTGGTTCCAGAAGTTCTGTAATAAAAATATCATCACCGAGACTGGTATTTCCAGTAGAATTGTCTTATATGACTCATAAAATTCATCGGTCAATAAAATTTCAAACTTCTGCAATTGATTTTATATCATTGATGGAGAATATTCGTTTGCTCATAACGGTGCTTGAAGGTCTAAGGGTTATAAATAATTGGGCTTCATTTTCCGGTCCTTAGCCCCGAGCTATTTTTATATTGGAAGCAGCAATTACTGGCTATTTCAATTCAAATGAATTCAAAGAAATTCGTACTCCATTCATTACACGTTGAAGATTATTTCTCGCTTTCAGATAGCGTTCGTTACCTATGAGTGCGGATATTTGGTGGGTGACATTGAATTTTGGAACCTGTTAGATAAGTATTATCTGTGGTTTTATCTTACTGTAATACGCATTAGCCATCGTCTAGAGCCCGTCTAACAATAAAATTTTAAGGAAGTATTTTGTTTATTACAAAAGTTTAAGGAAAATTTTCAATGTTTTGCTCATTACTTGACGCCAGACGTTACATTTGTTATCGACTAAAATTTTAGCAAATATTAAATTTATTAAAGCCATTCGTTGGTTGAATTTAATATTAGGTAAAGGTATGACCAGCGACGTTTTGATTGTTAATAACCTTGCCATACAAAAATTTGATATCGACATTGATTTGAATATGTGATTGCAAAAAAGAATCAATTATAAACACAAGACATTTGGAAACGATATATATTTCCTTGTTGATAGCCTTCAACACCTAATGCATAACAAAAAAATCGGCAAATTCAAACAATAACGACTTTGTGCGCAGAAGATGGCAATGTTATAGAAATTTATGTAATTATTTTATAATAATGCTACGTCGTTTTTCATGACAACAAGGTTTCGAATATAACTGATAAAAAATCACAAGTCAACCAAAATACTGCTGGCACGATGTTTAGTATTCGTGCGTTGGATAATCAATTATAGCATAAGAGTATTCTAATTGAAGATGGTGATAAGTATCGTAAAATCGTAGAAACCTTGGCACAATGGCGTGCCAATAGAATACCATGATGACGTCACGATACACATGACATTCATCACCATGTGCGTCGAACATTTGGACAAAAATAAACGACTTTTGAAAACAATGCAGGGTCTGAGATCCTTTGTTTGGTATGACTGAGAAATATGCATATTGTAACAGCTTAGTCAAATTGGGCAATGGGCTTGCTCGAGTTCTTTATTTAAAAGTCATTATTACTGAATGTATGCGTAATGCAACCCACATGACAAGAACATTAACGATAAGTAATTATGGACTTGGAACTTAAACTTACTTACTTACTAAACGACCTCAGAACAAATGAAATGAAGTATTTTGACAAACGCAATACTTAATTAAGCAACATCATCGTTAAGTCAAGCTTTGTTAATTATTATTACCATTGTTCGGTAAAAATTCACTTCATTGACATTAAAATTATCAACTCGTTTACCTACAAGAACCAGTTTAGAAAGTGGAACAAAATGAACTTAATAAAAATATCTAAACCTATTACATAAACGAAATAATATATATTAGAGTATATTTAATCAATATTAATGAACCTTGTACAGTACTTTTGTTTAGTTTAGATTGTCCATTTGTCCCTGTACATTAAGATTGTCGTACAGTTTACAAACAAGGTAACCGGTTTCCATTCTCCACTAGTTAACCTTACTTTAATATGCATTGTTAAATACGTGACGTGCTTACGTCGGGCCCATCCCACTTTGTATGTTTTTTTTGTTACCATGTGGCTGGCCGGAGATGAATTTTTTATAGGACCAAAAATAGCCAAGAATGTTTTTTTTTGGTAACGTAAGTCGTGTCAACAACAAAAGATGCCAGGTTTATTCATAAAAAAATATGAAATGTTTTGGTTAAAGTATGTTTTGTCTCGTTCTTTCAAGTTGAAAGTGTGCGTGCGAATGTTGTTGACAACAGGACGGACTTATTTTTAAGTTTTAAAGAACAAACAAAATCAGAAAATATGGAAACAAATAAAACCCACCTGTTTGGCTACTTTGAGAATTTGTAGAACTAACACTTGTTTCACTGTTGGTACGATTTCTTGAGGTAAATAAATTCCACGGGCTGTAGTTGGAAGCTTGAGCTGTATTTCGGTTTTGAGACGAATTTTTGTTATTAGAATCCATTTTGTGTTACGATTTAGATTTTAAAACGTTGAATAAATTTTATGATCTTGTTTTTATTATAAATTGGAAATGATAGAGTCGCGCACGCCGGTCGATATTACAATATGATATGGCACGGTAACAAACTAAACAGTGAATGCGACGCGAGCGCAGAGCACAACTTTGTTTTGGTCCGAACGTGCACGAAGAGACGCGGAAACTCCCGAATGTCGTGTTTATGTTAGCTGTGTTTTGGTGAACTTTGTACTATTAATATACATTATACACTGTTCTTATTATTTAAATGACTTCTGCGTCATTTTAACTAATTGGTGACTAGGTTAATTGTTCACTTAGTATATGCCACATACTAATATCTACTTCGCCATTAATTGATAGTCAAAAATATTTTGTTTATTTATTTATTATAAAAAATCTTCCTACACTATCATTACAGGATTTTCCCGATTCGACAGTGAGGCTTAATTTAGTAAAAAAAAACAACGAAAGCAAAAAAATAAATAAAAAACACAATAATAATTAAGAAGGCCTTACAATACCTATATACACATTACATCTTAACCTGTTAAATTAACTACCTTACACAACAACTACAACTAACCTAAAATATCATGAACCTAAATTACAATAGTAGGAACTATTCACTATCATAACTTAAAATAAATAATAGTACTTTTGTAAATTCACACGAAGGAGTTGTAAATATATCAATACCATCGTGGAGCTTATTAATGGTATGGATTGCGCGAGTCAGTGGTGCTTTAGCGAGAAGGTTGGTCTTCACCGCTGGCACTGCCAATATTGACGGACGTCGCCGTCTCCACACGTATTAGGTGTATCACGTATCACACACACACCAATTAGGTGCATAGGCAACGATTGAAACACCTGAAAATTACACCACACAGAAAACAGATATTTAGTTTTTACTCAATAAGCATTTGAAAGACCTATTACCTAAGTATAAATTACTTCGATAACGAAGTACCTATTATTTTTTTGCAGCGGTTGTATTATTATCGCTTTCCAACAGGCAAAGTAAATTTTTTTTTAAAATAAGGGACCAATCAAACAATTTAAGAAAAACAACCCCAATTAATACTTTGCTCGACATGGGTGAACCGGAAATTCACATACAAAATTCTGCACTCCATAAAAACAAAACAAACAAAAAGGAACATCCAAAAAATAATATCAGCAAAAAGTTTGTTAAAGATCGATCTGGAGGACCAATTAATAAAAAATAAAACCCTTGACAAACTTGTTGACAAATAACAAATCAACCGTGACATTTTCGACAATATACTCATTGTTGAATCGTATAATTTCTTGTAAACTTTAGAAAAAAAAAACAGTGCCATGAAAGTCCCTTACTTGGTTAATATGAATATCTACGAGGCTTATGCCCCACTGCCTACAATGACGATGTCACCTGGAGAGGCTCCTCGGAAGATCAGAGCTGAGGACTTTGAGTGGGATACTGACACGACACCTGCTCCACTTACATTTTACGCTGCTCTCGAACTATCAAGAATGTTCGACAAACTCAATCCATTGAAGAAAATCCTTCAGAAAGACATCGATATGCTGATGGACTTATATCCTGCTAGCATTAAATTGAAATACAGCGTCCCTAACATCAAGGTTAGATTTTGTGAATTTATATATTACTAGCTTCTGCCCGCGACTTCGTACGCGTAATCCCATTTTTTCCCGTCCCCGTTCGTGATTTTCGGTAAAAAGTAAAAAAAAAGTATTGGTTAAAAAGTATTCTATGTCGGTCTCCTGGCTCTAAGCTACCTCCCTACCAATTTTCAGCCAAATCTATTTTGCCATTCTTGAGTTATAAGTGGTGTAACTAACACGACTTTCTTTTATATATATATAGATTATGGTACTTATTTATTGCAAATTATAGTCATAGTAGACATCTCACATCTCATATTTTATTAGCGAAAACTTCATGTTCTCCCATGGGGTCCCCACCCTCCAGGTCCCCATAAAAATAAGATCATAAATAAATTGTAAAACTAAAAATATATATAGGGGTATATGGCAATGCCCCTGCATTGCCATATACCGGGCACAATTTCAAACTCCGTGCTAATACTGAGTTTTTTTTTAAATCCAATAATAATTTGCCCGACACAGGAATCGAATCCGAGACCCCTTGTCCGGCTAGGCATTCGCACTTGCGACCACTCAGCCAACGAGGCAGTATCATTGTGAGGAAAAATAAATTTATTATTATTATTATAGTACACAATGATGGTGTTTGTTTTAGGATGAACAATATTGGAAACGATCATTTGAGACTAAATTCCCTTCCAAGAGGGAGTTGGGAAATATTTTCTGGAAAGGCACTTTCTTATCCGCTTGTCTTCAAGACTATTTGGAGTCTGTTAACCCTGACGTTTTTAGAGAAGATGAAGCTGTAGAACTTGCTACACTGGTATGTGAATTTTATTATTTTGTAATGCAAATTGCATACATCGAATGTCATTTTAATACCAATCAAACTTCGATGTAGGTAATTTATTTATGTTTAACATCACCAGGTCAGTCCATATATTTACTTCTTTGGAATCAACCAGCTGCAAATGGTGCGTCAACCAACACCTCCCCTACCTTCCGATATAGTTGAAGACACGTGCGAATTTAGTGTTCCAAAAGTCTACGACCACATCCCCATGGAACCAGTTTTAGCCAAACTTTATAACCTCCAAGAAATATCATTAGTGTTTGGTATTAATAATCTAGATGATAGATATCTGACGAGATATTTCGAATTTTCATTGGCTGATTGTGATTCTATTTGCCGTGGACTAGAAGACTTGAAACATTTGAGAGTATTTCGCATCAACCGGAGTAACCTAGATTGTTCTAAAGTAAAACTGATTCTTCAAAGTCTTGTCAAAAAGGCGAGTATTGAGGAATTGGATTTTAATCATTGTAAAATTGGTGATTATGGTATGAAAGCACTTGGTGGTTTTATTTATATGCATGAAAATGTAAAAGTTGTGAGAATAGCCAACAACAGATTTAAAGAAGAAGGTATCCAAGGAGTCGCTTATGCTTTGCAGATGAAACCAGCGGCTCCTATCGAACTTTTAGGTAAGTACTTACAGTAAAAAAATATAATTCTAGTACTAACTACAGAACACGATCACTAATTTTTAGTTTATTTTTGCAGACTTCAGCTTGAACCCGATGTCTCTAGAATGTGCGACTATGTTCGCGGCAGCATTTGTCAGGTGCAAGGAAAAACCGCAAACTTTGATCGTTAACTCTTGTGGTTTTAGCGGAGCATCCGCTGAAAAGGTGACATTTTACTCCAGTCTAAAAATTAATGTATATAATTCAAAATGAAAAGATCACGTTTCTAAACCGCATTTCTAAGAAAACTTGTTTTACAAGTAGACTTTTTATTGGTCGTATAAAATACGTGTGCTGTCGTATATCAATGATTTACTGGTATATGACTGTAACACCTGCCGCTTTTTACTGCCTATGTAGATGGCGGGTCTCCTCAGCTTGAATCGTGGTCTCACTAGGCTGGATATAGCCGCCAATGATTTGTCAGGTGACGCCGAAGCAACTTTAATTCGTGCTCTTGAAAGGAACAGGAAGATCCTCAACTTGGACCTACGAAGAACTAGTAAGTCTATTTATACCAATATCCTATAAAAAGTTTCAATATCGCCATAACGTAATTTAAAATGTTGTATGTAGATGTAACTTAAATGTTTACTTCTTGCAATTATTTTATTTCTTTTTATTTAAATAATTTATTTATATAAATTCTAATGTTGTGTAAAGGTAGCATACGATACGATAGTTACTTGGCAGATAAACTGTCAAAACTTGTGTTTTTTGTTCAGAAATTTCTGATGAATCACTTGCGAAGGTAGAGGAAATTTTGAAACGCAACAAGAACCTTCTGGGTCAAGAGTTGGAGCCCAGTGACGAAATACCTCCTCTATACCTTAATGAACCAGAGTACCTTATCTGGGAGTACAATCCTAATAATCCAGAACACATCCCAGGAAGGTACCCGCCAAGAGTGCCAGAAGTATAGGTTTTGATTTAGAAAATAGTAAATAATAGCTGGAAAAAGACGATGAACACAAACCAACAATGATAGCATTTACTTTATTTTTATAATCATGGTTTGTTTTCTATACAAACATATGTAGTGTGAATTTTCACATAATTGAGAGTTAAACTGTACACATAGGATTGAAATTAGAAAGCGATGATAACACAATTGGTCAATTTTTGTAAATGTCTTTATGTGGCTAGAAATAGGTACATGTTGTTGGTTGACAAATAACAGCGTCTGCGTCAGGATATGTCGTGTTTCAATACTTAGTATGTCTCATGCTTTTAATATTATCAATTTATCAAATGTTCACAATTTAGTAGACAATATTTTTTCTCAAATTGGCACTTATTTTGCTTTACTAGAAACATCTTTGTCTTAATACCAGTGGCGGATTTGCCCTAAGGCCCAGTAGGCCCGGGCCTAGGGCGGCAAGGTATTAGGGGCGGCAAATTGTGCCAAAATAAATCACTCATGATAACAAGATTAACAAGAAGTAACTCAAATGCAAAGTATCGTAATATGTTTTTACATATGGATCGCGTACCGTACCGTTAAAATTTTCCTAAATTACTATTTTTACATATCAAAGTATAAATAATTTTATACATCGTAGTTTACGCGAATCCTGGAATGAAATCCATAAAGCGCTAGTCACCATCGAAAATGACACACAACAGAAGAGGACCGTTATATGCGAAGCAAGAGGTATTCGTTTGAAACTGGAACGTTTTGAAACGGCCCTCATGGCTGTTTTTTGGGGATGTTTACTAGATCGCAATAACGCCACAAATAAAAAACTTCAGAGTGTGGAAATTGACATTACCATTGTCATAGAACTGTACGACGCTTTAATACATTTTGTTGGCGAAACAAGAGAGAATTTCGATGAATTCGAAAATAAAGCCTAAAAACTGTCCTTCGTACAGGAATATGAAAAAGATTTTCGACGCAATCGAAAGCGTAAGCTGCTTCCTACGATGCCGATTCGGAGTCGCGGAGAACCTAACGGGTAACCGGGGCTCCGGCTCGACGTGCAGGAGAAGGAACGGGGTGGTTTTTAGTCAGTAAGAGTCTGACACTCCCTTCCGCCTCACCCAGGCGGGAGCAGTCATTCGATGATTTTCCCCCCTTAAAAAAAAAAAAGCTGCTTCCTGACGAGACAAATACAGGTGAAAACATGCAACAAAAAAATGGCCGTGAAAATTTTAGAATAAATACGTTTTTGGTAGTCATTGATACATTATCAGAAGAACTGAAAAGACATATTTTTTGAATGCAAATCAAATGTTTTCGGGATGCTTATAAATTACTCAACAATAAATTTTACTTTATTACCAACCTGACGAATCTAAGCATCTCAGAAGTCGAAGATAAGGCCAAGGCATTGCAAAACAATTTTACGGAAGAATGTCTTCATTTTTGTTCTCACTGCAGCATAAAAAATGAGGAGCGAAAGAGTGCAGTCAGTCTGTTGAAATGGTTACGAACCGAAGGTCTTCAAACCATTTACCCAAACGTGGATATTGCTCTACGTATGTGTGTGTGTACACCCGCCAGTAACTGTACAGGAGAAAGATCGTTTTCTTGTTTGCGCAGAGTTAAAAACTATTTACGCCCAACAATGACGGAGCAAAGGTTAAACGATCTTGCTTTGCTTAACATAGAAGCTGATTTTTTAAGCAAATTGGATTGCGAAGATTTAATTAATGATTTTGCTGCGCTTAAGTGCAGACGAGTTTTGTAACACATTGTAAAACATGTATGTTATTAAAAACAAAGCATAAAACTGTTTTAAATGTTTTATTTAAATGTTCAATCATCCCTAAAATTCAGAAAATATTATAAACTAACCGCCTTATTCATAAAAATATTATAACACTGTTCTAGTTAAAATACGTTTTGTTTCTTTTACTACAAAGACGTTTTCAATTGAAAAGCACATTTTAGCTATTGAGGGCTTAAACTTTTTTATGAATAAGACGGTAGCTTTATAAGGTAGCTTTTAGTTAACCAATTTTCTGAATCAATTACAAGTGGAAGTAAAGATTTTTCTTTTCATTAAAAGCGGAAGAAGAAATTCATTACTTATAGTGTATAATGTTGAGGCTGAGAAAAGGGCGGCACATGACCTGGGGCCTAGAGCGGCTAGGACTGCAAATCCGCCACTGCTTAATACACTTGTTCATCAACCAAATATCATCCTTAACTTGGTTGCTAAAACAAAACTATCTTGTCTTAACACCTATTGTATTATTTAAACATGTTTAATTTTTGTAGTTTGGTATATCAGTAATTACTTTAATGAGAACTTGACCCTTTTTAACCTTGTTTGAACTAAAAATCCCTCGCTTATCGCTTCTTTGATAAACTTTATATTCGTAGTACCTAAAAATTCATTTTAAATACGTAATTTATTAGCGAGATAACTGTTTACTGATTAAACTTCAAGTTGGCCATTTATTTTGCTTTTTTTGTTCTTTACATTTTTCATTTGGTATTTTTATTCGTTGTAAATAAATAAATTCTCATAATTTATTATTCTTACCTCGTAATTTGTGTTTTGTTTTTAGTAATTACATCATCATCTTCTGGTTAATGTTATTGTGTTCTTACTCTAGTATTTTAAATTCAAGTTGGTTATTCAAGAATTAAAAGATTCCCATCACTAGAATACAACAAACATTTTCTGGAAAACAACTATTAATACTCCATTATTTTTACCTTTGCCGCATATAGCAATCTAAAATTCTGTACACACCATGAAAGAGAACAAACCAGTTATTTCCGAAATAGAGAAGAAATAAGAAAACAACGTATTTTCCTCGCCGCATGCAGATTTACCAAAAATTGGTTTGGTAAAACATTGGGTGCCGAGCGACATACATTCATAGATGTCGGGCCAATCGCGGTTGGCTTTCTGTTCTATAAAGGTATTGGGTCCAGGTTACCTACTATTGTCTAACGTGGTGTTCATCAAGCCGTGTCCGGATTTTCTGAAATGGATAGATATGTTTTCGTACGAAGGAATTCACATTCGGTCTCTAGGGTCATGTAGCTGAAGTGTATCTATGTAATTATATGCAGTTTTAGTATACACTAATATTTTGAAAAAAAAATTAAGGAAATTCCACGAAAATTAATTGTATACATGTCTATTTTGACTGAGTACTAATTTAGTTAGGGCAATATATATATTATATATTTAGTTAAAAAATAAAAAATCTAACGAATTTTCGCTACTTTTTGAAACTCAATCATGTATACAAACAATGGCTTGTTTCAATATCACTTTTCCTTCAAAGCATTTGTTATGCAAACATCATGACATCACCAATTCTCAGAAGTTTTTAGGTAAAACACACTATTCACAATATTGCCAAACATCGAGAACAAAACAATACCATATTCTTATAATATCAGCGTGGTACCGATAACAATTCTGTAACATTACAAATGTTATACGAATCATCTTCAAATAGTGATATAATACTTTAATAATCATGAGGTAGTAAGAATATAATTCGTAAGATGTAAGTAGGTACTGAAAGCAAGATCGCCTTGGCCTGGAAATACACTTAGCCATTTAATTTAATCAGCAATTGTCCTACAGTAGTGTATTGTTTAGAAACACGTTTAATAACTTCTTCATACAAAAAGATCTTGAGTAAAATGTGGTAATGAAATTGCTTGAAAGACAACTTTTAGTAATATAGTATCGTAGCTACCTTCTTTTGTATTTGTTTAGGTCGTAATTGGAGTAAAGGCAACGAGAGAAGTAGCGTTAAAATTGCTATAACATAACATATTCGCCCCACGCAACGATGAGACGACATTAACGAAGGCTTTGTTCTCAACAGTTTTTCGTCAGCAGATAAAGGCTAACTACATGTAGGTCCACAGTCTGTGTACATAAAAAACCTCGATAATTGTGTTAATTTATTAAACTAAGTAGTACACCGTACCTTACAGATGTTTTTTTTTTTCTCTTTATTTATTTACAGGACTTTTATCTAAAGACATGTCAGTCCTATTGATACAAATCAAGAAACCCTTAAACTAGTTGACTTAAAATAATAATACAAGCAAAAGCAAAAAAAGAAAAAAATAAAAATTAACAATCCAACTAACAAGACTCACTTAATACATAATAATAGAATTAAACTATACCATTAAAAGGAAACCGATGACAGATGTTACATAGAGGTACTATACGACCCAAGCAAGCGCTTTCTAATTAACAGAGCAAATAACATAACACAACGCATTATATCCCCAAAGGGGTAGGCAGAGGTGCACATTATGCCACTGTGCAATGTAACACCCACTTTTCACTATTAATGTTATGAGTTCTATATAATAGGGGGTGAGCCTATTGCCATATACCAGGCACATTCCAGACTCCGTGCTACTACTGATTTTTTTTTAAAAACCCAGTAATACTTTGCCCGAGCCGGGAATCGAACCCGAGATTCCTTGCCCGGCAGTCGTATTTGCGACCACTTGGCCAACGGGGCAGTAATACTGCGTAGGATATTATATTTTTAAGTATATGTACTTAGTTATGGTTATGAAACATAGAAACATACACTTTACTTAACTAAAATACTTGGAATTCGAACAATTGTTTGTTATAATACCACCCCACAGAATGTGAATATTACACTGATAACCCAAGTTCGTGGCGTTTAAATGTTATCAACAACCGAATAACACTTGTGTTCTGATATTATTATTATTTGACAAGATATTCAACAGTAATTAGTCCAAAAATCTCCTTGTGGTCTTTTCCTGATTCTGATTTTCTTGAAATATTTTTTAAAATGTATTTATGTTTTCTATTAGTGCAAATTAGAATTATAGGTGTTTAAAAGAGACTTTTGCATTAGCCACTTAGAGATACCTGCACTGTCCAGTTAATAACGACAAACACTTTCAAAGACAGAAACCTTTGTTCAGCAATGATAATAGGTATATCAGGTGAAGTGAATGACCCATTTTCCAAAAGTTAATATAAGTATGTTTTGCAAAACCAAGAGGGAAAACATAATAATGCTCACTGATTACCTAAATGACGCAGTACGAGTTGCATTTATTCTAGATGCAGATTTTACTAGATTGCATCCACTTATGAGGATAAATGAAAGTCAGTAGCCTTATCTTTCAGTCTATTCTTATATCAAATACGTAATAATCTCTTATCGTTTATAACACTAGTCTTTATAATTTTCATTGACTGATTTCGGACAAACTCGTGCCTAGTGTCATGTTTACCAAAGGCTTTATGTAGTCTTAAATAGGTACTTACGTACATACATAATCATACCCGCATTGAGCAAGCGTGGTGATTAATGCTCGAACCTTCTCCGTGAGAGAAGAGGCTTTGGTCAGCAGCGGGCATTTATTATACACTATTATTGCAAGTTCCAAAACTGCATCCATTTAGCAGAGAATCAAAGGTGGCTATTATTGCACTACTATTGATATATTCTGGTGACGTTTCTACGATCTCCAAGTTGCAAGCTAAGGGTGGAGATCAATATGTCTACATTGAGATATCTCTATATTTAGCAGTATGTATTGGCATAACGGGAATGCTTCTTAAACCTTTTTCTCTAATATGAAGTTCTGTTCTTAGTTTTGATAGCTAAGTGAATGCACACATTTTCCTTTTATGAAAAATGGTATTAGCAGGAAAATATTTGCATAACCCATCATTGTTTATAGCCATACTTTATGTAGGTAACTATTATTAGGTCAAAAAATATCACAACACTTTCAAGTGCCCGCTGTTATAATAGAGAATCGATGAAAAGTGGCTATCTGACACGGCTATCGGACATCGAAGTGGCATCAAGTGTTCCTTTGTGGTGACTGAGATCGCCACTACTTAGGACTATTAGATATTAGTAGATTTTAGCTTTCATCTAGCAAATAGCCATGTAGTAAACTACTACTAAGTAAACTACATGGCTAGTAGGTTTCGTAGTAGGACCTATGGTAAATGAAAATTTATTTATTTAAAAACGTTGCCCCACATTAGGATTTCCTCCTGTGTCGTAGGTGCGTTTACAAACATAAGTTCACATACACAATGACACCCAGACCCGATACAACAATTCGTGGATCACACAAAGTGTTGTTCCGTACGGGAATCGAACCCGCAACACATTGTACGGCAGCCGGTTGCCCAACCACCGCACCAACCGTGCAGTCAAAAATATGTGTCATGACAGAGCAGCGGGACAGTTGTAGATAATGATTAGGTTTTAAGGGCTGCTCTATTCATTAGACATGATGTCATATTATGTTAAATCCGTTTCTCAAGCAGATTGACAAACAGAGAAGGAAAAGCATCAAGAGGAAAACTGGACTTATAAATATGTTGAAATTACTAATCTGCTTTGAGTATGCGCGATGATCAATGTTGGTAGCTATTTCATTTGAAAGAGACTGCCCTTTTTTAAGGAGGGAATATCCTCGAATGTCTTCTCCTGCCTGGGTGAGGCGGAAGGGAGTGTCAGACGCTTATTGACTAAAAACCACCCCGTTCCTTCTCCTGCACTTCGAGCCGGAACCCGGTAACCCATTAGGTTCTCCGCAACTCCGAATCGGCATCAGCCCTAGTCAGCCCCATCCGTGGTGGTCTGAAAGAGACTGCCCTATTGTCCATCAGTATTATGCGTTCCGATACACTCATATGCGTATATTAGAAAGATAAAATAATGTTACTTTTTCACACGTTTTAGCCTTATTGTAGTACTTTAATCCCGGATCAGTTAGCAATATATAGGTACGTAATACTTCTCGTAAATATTATTTCGATAAGATATAGATTGCAACATAGAACTGAGGTAACTAATGTTTAATCAGCACTTACGGTGTCAATTTTATCATATTTTAAATCTTTATAATGTCTATCACCTATATTTTGAAGTACATAATACCTACTTGTGTACCGTATCTAAGTATTTATCTTAAGGATAAAAACAAACAAGTTCATAGTAGTATCGTATATTTTATAAATAGACATTACGTTCTACGATCGTTTCTCGAAATTATCGGAAAATTCGTAGCATTATGCCCCGATGTATGACAATAGGCTCATGTTATATAACTGGTGAAATATGGGCGTCACACGGTACATCCACATTCATCATCTTTGAATCCCTTCGGAGTCAAGAGGTTATTTCCTCATTTAGGTATTCTAACTTTAACTAAGGTATGTATATATATATATACAGCTAATTTTTTTACTACGGCAACAGGCAGAAGTTCAGCCTTCATAAGTTCCTGAATAATTCGAAAACCCCGCAATAATCATAAAAGATCGACTATTTATTTGAAAGAAGAAAGAAAATAATGTATGGCTAATTCTAAAAATAATTTATTCGTCACCAGGTATGAACCACCAAATATACAAACATAAAATAAAATTGAAAAACAAAATTAAAAATAAAACAATAAAAACAAATAACAATTGACAATATAATACAAAACAAACAAACAACATTACAAAAGCAAAAAACAAAAAAAAAACAATTTTGAAAATGTTATTTTTGTACCTATAACGTATAACCTACCTAGATAAATGAGGGGAATGTAGAAGAAAGATATGAAAGCTACATTCTGAAGTGTTATTAAAAACTCAGCCACACAGCTCCAAACTTTAAGCACGAATATATGAAGCGAGGCTTATCCTCGTTACTGGGAAGATTATACGGAATACGTATGAGTGTAAGCAGACAGGTATACCTACTTATAATTATTTAATATATTTATCAACCGACTAAACCGACTTATATAGTCATATATTAATGTTTAAGTTTAATATCTACTAGATTCTGCCCGCGACTCCGTACGCGCAATCCCGTTTTCTCCCGTTGCCGTAGGATTTTCAGGATTTTTCCTGTCTTATGAACCTTCTCTTAATAATAACAAATACAACAAAAATAAGAATTGGCGAAATCGGTCCAGCCATTCACGCGTGATGCCGTGACCAAGGGAAAAAGGGATCATTTTTATATAATTATAAGCAAATATAGATTGCCTATATCTTATAGGATTTACCATTATATTTTTTTATTCTACGAATGACATGTCAGGTGTGCACCCTCCAAAACTTATGTTATTGTGCCCGACAGGGTTCACATTGTGTCCTAATTATGCTTACCACCTAAGTAATACATGTGAAAAGTAATAAAGTATTGAGTATTGAGTATTGAGTACCATTACGTGTTAATGTGCTTGGTCGGTACTTAAGCAGCTACGTAACGTTTTTTAAACTAAAAGTCTATCTCAAGAATATATTGCTTAATAGGTAACCAATCACAAAATATACCCACCTACATTACCAATTTATACAAAATTATACGTATCTATCTATAATGTATCTATATCTAGGTATTTTCTGTTCAAAAGTACATACCTACTAAACAAATCCTGGATAAGCAAAAGTAAATTATTTATTTATGAGCACGCGACACGTAACCAATAAGTAGGCGATACGACAATAAATTATGAATTATTCATAGTATTTTAGGTTATGTGGAGCGTACCAGCTGCGCCTACAGAGTCTCGCGAGCAATGTTCCGCGCCAGCAATTCAATGCTCAGAGGATTTAATCGTCTCTGATTGCGCGAATATAACAATCAACTTTGTGCTTAGTTATCGGGTTTTATGAATAGAAATTGGATTTCTATATGACTACACTGTAGGTTTAATATCGCATATGAAGATGTAGGCTTGCTATTGTCGAATGGAAGAATACGAGATTGAATAAAATAGCTTCTTTGCATAATAACTATTGAACATGCTAAGTTATTTGAAAAACATGGTTCATTGACGTAGATGACTACAAAAAGCTCTACTTGTTTCAAGACGCAATGGGACTCTTATTATTGAGCGACGGTTTCGACGAAACTAGTAGAGCTTTTCTCTTAATTGTTTATATACCAGTCAAATTATAAAATACTTGCGATTCGTGTGATGATGAGTAAGTAATATAATCTAGTAAATAGTAATGAATATATCATAAAGTAAACCAGTAAGATCTTTATTTGTAAATCCAATAAAATTCTTATATTTAATTCAACAAAATACACCTATTTTTATTTAAAATAATCTTTATTGCCACTCTGCACTTGGTGGTCCGTAAAAATATATATCCCAATTCATACCACCACTCATATCGAGCGGTATGTACCATTCATAGTAGTAGTACTTGAATCTACGATGCGTGTGACAATACGATACACGCGGCACGCACATTTGGAAGTTGTACGTTGTACTTCTGAGCATGTCAATTTCGTATCCATAACCTCTTAGTATGATGCACGTTGGAATTCTTATTAGATCCAGCCAACCCTGGAACACAAATAAATTGTTTTAAGTCTTCTATTCGCTTTTGGCTATGGTGATTCTATCTCAACCAAAACAAGCTACATGTAGAATAGAAAACAAAATTATATGGAATTGACGTAAAGTTTGACACATGTCAGTGTCATCCCCATACATTTAGTTTTCTACTCTCTCTATAGACAAGCGCTAAAGTGGCGTTTGGCTAAGGGCACTGGTTACAGGATATATGTTTTAAGTACACTTATATATGTGCACAAATACAACGTATTGTGCGCTCTCTGTTTCTGCTATCTGCGACTGAAGTTTACATTGTATCTGATTCGATCAATTTTGAATAATATCTAAACAGATTTCGGGTTTTATTACGACCTGCATTAACGAAATTAAAGTACCCTATGTCCTATTCCAGACTATAATTGACCTCTTTGTCAATTTTCATCTAGCTTTCTTTGTTAAATAATAAACTAACGTAGATACAAATCACGTGTACCTAAGTATAGATAATTGTAATATACAATAAATTAGAATTTATTTAATCCAAATTTAGTTTAAATACTTTTGCACAAGCTCGCCTTAACCATCCAAACTGCTGTGACTCCTGTGAGCCGAGATCATAAAGTAGATATAATGAAAACACTGAACCAATGAAGTCCGGTGCGTCCTAAAGACATGGGCAAATCTGCCTTGAATTCTGCAACGAAATAAATCTAAAGGTATCATTAGAGAAGAAAAAAAGAGCTTAAAGAGATGAAATACTTACTCGTACGATAACTTTCCCTAAAACGACCGTATTGTCCAGATGCACGTGGGTATAAAATTTTACTGTGCCCATTCTGCAATCACCGAACATGTATTGACTGTGCAAATGTTCTAAAAAACAAAAAATACTTTTTACAATCAATCTAAAGAAGGAATAAAATAGAATAAAATAGAATAATTTATTTACATTGAATGTAGGTACATAATATAAGGTCTTACAAAGGCATATCGTTACTGTTACATACCTACTAGACAAGGTGTAGTTTTAAAACCGTGACATTTCTCGGGGACTTGTTACAGAAGTCATAAAGGTTCAATGTAAGAGAAAATTTCGGGCCAATTGTTAAAAATACGGCTATAATAAATCGTTTAAGTTCGACAGTATTTCAGAAAAAGCGACATCAATGCTTCTTATTGGAGTTTTATGGAATTAGGAATAATATCAATTACGTGTATGAGTTTGTGTGTGTTAAACTCAAACAAACTCAAGCTAGTTACAAGACGGCGGTGTGTAGTTCGCTCTTACGGATTTTCGTAATTTCAGAAAAATGAAAAATATTTACCTACAATTTTTTTGATTCGAACTCAGAATCGATATCCGAGTTACTTCCTACAAAATGACGCGGCTCTAAAACAACACCTTGTATATGGCATGCAATTTTTTTTAATCTTAAAAGCTATGGACATAATGGACTATAGAGGTAATACTTTGTAAGTTATTTAAAAAAACTATTATAATTTTTAATGCATAACATAATCCTTATAAAGCTTATCATGTATTTCCAAAACAGTTTTCAAGTACTTTTAACTTTTCTCCAATCATCTTTGACATTTTTTCAATTTGAAGCTGTTGCATAGTATTCAATACTTTAGACAGATACTGATATAAATGGGAACAAATTAGGTTTTCGATTTCACGAATCGTTGTCTGACCGATGCATTTCTATTATAGATAGAATAGCGCTTTGCATCCACAAATCTTTTATAATGTAACCGATCAATATTCTTATACCTCTGTGGTTATATACGACCGATGAAGTGAAAGAGGTATATAAGAATCGTAGCAATTGACGTTCCATAGTCTCTGCCTACCCCATAGGAGGCTGGCGTGAGTTATATATATAATCGCATCGTTGGTCTAACTAACAAACAATACCGTCTGATTTTAGACATCAAAGGCAGAAATTCAATCCAACTACATGTTTGTTGAGACCGAGCAGTCTCTTATAAAACTGATCTTGTTGAACAGTGATATCTAACCCACCAAGCGTGACAAATCCCTCTTTTGTAAAGAGTGTGGGAGAGCCAGGCTTCACGAATGGACCGGCTCGACCGGAGTGATACCACGGCCTCACAGAACACCGACGTGAAGCAACGCCTGCGTTGTGTTTCGTCGTGTGAGTTTGAG
Source organism: Spodoptera picta (assembly GCA_038387885.1). Lineage (NCBI taxonomy): Eukaryota > Metazoa > Arthropoda > Insecta > Lepidoptera > Noctuidae > Spodoptera > Spodoptera picta. The sequence continues at coordinate 1,802,433 of JAZHFQ010000041.1, read as the reverse complement.
GTAACCGGAGGCCCAATTACCCCCCCGCCCCTTCCCCAATCTTCCCAAACCCTGAATCCCCAACGATCCTCAAATTCCTAATCCCCAAAAGGCCGGTAACGCACTTGTAACGCGTCTGGTGTTCCAGGTGTCCATAGGCGACGCCGATTGATTACCATCAGGTGACCCCTCTGCTCGTTTACCGGCTAATGCCATAAAAGAGAAGGTTCATAGTCCAGCAGTAGACTCTCAGGGGCTGTTGATGAGCCGAACCTAATGCGGCGGCCCGCTCGGGCGCTGCTCACATCACAGAGGGTCATGGCGATCCGATTGATACGCGGATATCGCATGATCTCCGGGGAGGCGGCGAACCTCCTTGCTGGATTACCGCCGTGGGATCTGGAGGCGAAGGTGCTCGCGCGCGTGTTTTGTTTGCGCGCGGAGGCACATGGCGGAGTGGCAGCAACGACTGTCGCAACCGAAGGCTGGGCTCGCTGTCATTGGAGCGGTAAGTCCCCTCTTTGAGCTACCGCCTGTCGCAGGTGCTTACCGGACACGGTAGTTTCGGTAGGTTCCTGTTTCGGATTGGGCGGGAGGAAACGCCCGGGTGTCATCACTGCGAGGATCGCCCGGAGGACACAGTGGAGCATACGGTGGCGGTGTGTCCTGCGTGGACTGAGCACCGCCGTGTCCTCAGGAATGTGATCGGCGATGGCGACCTCTCGCGTCCGTCTCTGGTTCAGACCATGTTACGGAGCGAGGGGGACTTGGATGCCATCTCCTCCTTCTGCGAAGCAGTCATGCTAGCTAAGGAGGAGGCGGAGCGCGTGAGGGAACGAACCTCCTCACGACCCGGCCGTCGCGAGAGACACTACAGGCGTCGGGGATCGCGAGACGATCTCCGGCCACCGTAAGCACGGGCCTGCGGACGGCGAGCATGGGTGACTCGCCGCCCGACCAGAACCAGGCCCGAGCGTACGGCGCGTCGCGTTCCGCGCCTCAAGGAGCCTTCAGACCACCACAGATGGGGCCTAACAGGGCTGATGCCGATACGGAGCCGCGGAAGACTTAACGGGTTGCCGGGGCTCCGGCTCGAAGTGCAGGTGTAGGAACGGGGTAGTTTTTAGACAGTAAGAGTCTGACACTCCCTCCCGGCTCACCCGGGCGGGAGAAGTCATTGGATGATTTCCCCCCCTCAAAAAACGAATTTCGGTGCAATATCAGTGAGCCTAACGTATTTTTGCTCAACAGATGGCGCTAGTGTCCCTTTCATTCTTTGGCCAATAGGGAATCACACTATTGGGCGTTCAATATTTGACAGTTACTGTGATTGAACGAAATAACCTCTTCCTAAATTTGTGCCGTCTAATGAGCTAACTAAAATACGGTAGGCCCCATTCCATGCCAATGGAAGCAAAAACTTGAGTGAGACTATTAAAGATAAAGATAAAGATAAAGATAGTTTATTTGCAAATATGGGTAATACAATATGTGGTGTTTAGGTACATTGCGAGCTCAACCATATTTTACCAGGAGGCATGCAAATATGAATTAACAGATAATTAAAAGAATAAAATTATATAAAATAAAATCAATATTCTGCAATGTACTTATTAAATTGATTACAGAAATTAAAATAGTCGCATTAACAAAATATAGGTACGATGTCAAAAGATTAAAGTTAAGAAATGTCATAGTAAAATAGATGAGATGTCCAAGTTATTTAGTACCTATTTAAAATATTATTCTATTCCATTGTCCATTAGAAAATCTGCAACATTGTAATATGCCTTGTCAACTAATAATTTTCTCAATTTGTTTTTTAATATTGACATACTCAAATCTCTCCAGGATTTAGGTAATTTATTAAAGATTTTGCCATGGGTGCCATGCAACAGACACTTTTGCCCATTATCTTGCGTTTCACCTGTCGTTGGATTGCGGTCTATTCTAATAAAATTCCTTGGCCATTTCTTACCTGGCGCCTTCGGTGAATTAGTCAATTTGAAATCACTTAATGCCGTGAAAAACTGCCAACATGATCCTGAAGAAACTGAAACAGCAATTTATGTTAGCTATTAGATAATCACATAAGGTATGCTAGGTTTTACAATAATTAATATTATGGTTAGTAAGGATCATAATGGGTCTCTGCTAAATTGTATTAATATGGATATTGTTCGTAGTCTTTCTTACAAAAATACCTATCTACTCAGTAGCAGCACGCAGCAGTCGCAATTGCGACCATTCGGCCAACGAGGCAGTATCAATAAATGAAAAGTTTCAAAAAATAAAAATGAAAGAAGTTAGCACATGAATCTGTAATTTGGTATTCTGGCAATACTAAATATATCAAAAGGGGAAACAGACGCCTTTGCCCTTAATATGAAATTACGTTTAAAGTAATTGAAACGAGACCGCGTTCGGCGCTCTGATTGGTTGGTTCATTGGAGC
>JAZHFQ010000039.1:0-70898 GCA_038387885.1 Spodoptera picta | reverse complement strand
TATTTATTTATTTATTTATTTATTTAAGTTTTATACAATTGCATAAGGAGGACTTAATGCTAACAGCATTCTCTGCCAGTCATCCTTTGGGTAGTGCAGAAATGTATGTGGTAGGTGGTAAGCTGCAAAACAGTCATGAGAAATAGTGGTATTTATCCAAATTAGTAAAAGGGTATCAAAAGCATACATAAAATACGTAAATATAATCGTATAGATATATATAATTATATATAATACAAATATCATTATACATATAAATATATTTGTGACTCGTATATGAATTTGTCCTATGTTACAACAAGATGAAAAATTATGAAAGATGTTATGAAACTGCCAGCTTTCCGCTAATGTACTCACGCGCCCTCCGCTTGAAACTCAGACGACTGGTTGCGGTTCTGACATTCGTTGGAAGCGTGTTCCAGAGAGAAATGACTTGAATGAAGAAAGAAGAATGAGTAAAGTTACTGCGATGGACAGGCCAGTGCAACAGCCGATTATGCGAGGAGCGTAGATTTTTAGTATGGTTGTCACATATATACTGGAAATGGGAAGTTAAATAGTTAGGAGAATTGGGAGAGTCAAGCAGAGAAAATAAAGTTGTGAGTGCCCTTAGCTCTCTGCGCTGACGAATAGCCAACCATTTCAACAATGATCGCTGTGCAGACACATGGTCGTATTTACGCAAGTTAGAAACGAATTGAATGCAGTTATTTAGAAGACGGTCAAGTTTGTTGAGGAGATCTGCATTCAGGTCATAGTAACACACATCACCATAATCGATGATGGGGAAAATTAAGGTCTGCACAAGCATCGCCTTAGTGCTGGGAGGCAGTACATTTCTGAGACGGTACAGAGACCGCAGCGATCCGGTAACTTTTTGACTCACACTGGCAGTTTGACTTCGCCAACTGAGGGTACTGTCAATATATATACCCAGGTCCTTGACGCTCTCACTATATTGGACAGGCGTCCCGTTGTACAGTACGGGCGGTAGTATAGTGAAGTTGATTTTGGCCATACTTTTACTACTACCAATAATAATCGCTTGACATTTGTCAGGATTGACAGCGATTCCAAACCTCTCGGACCAACTCTCAATAGCAGCCAAATCACGGTTGATTTTGGCGATGCACTGGTCCAGATCAGGCACTACTCCGTGACAGTACACCTGTAAGTCGTCGGCATACAGATGATACGCACACTGAAGATCAGAAGTTATAAGATTGATAAAAATAGAAAACAGAAGAGGAGAAAGTATGCCGCCCTGTGGAACGCCATTGTGCAGTGTGGCCCAACCCGATGACGTATCATCAACCTGCACCATCTGCTGACGCCCACGAAGGTATGAAGAGAACAATTCCAGTGCTCCATCAGAGACCGACAGATAGGCCAGGACAGCTAAGAGGATATTGTGACTGACCATGTTAAAGGCGTTAGAGAAATCAACCAGCACCAGAACAGTCACCTTGGCGTCCTCCATTGCTGCCCTAACATCGCCAGTCACTTTAAGGAGTGCAGTGACAGTGCTATGACCAGGCCTGAATCCAGATTGCAGTGGTGAAATAAGTGAGTTCCGATATATAAAACCGGAAAACTGTCGATGAACGCAGGCCTCGAGCACCTTGGATAGGAAAGGAAGGATAGAAATGGGACGAAAATGAGAAGGGACAGTGGGGTTGGTGACTTTAGGAAGCGGCCGAATATATGCTCTCCGCCACAAGGATGGGAAAGTACAGGAAAACAAAGAGAAATTTACTATATGGGAAATCGCCGGTAGGATGTGATCCAATATTGTGGTGATCATGAAACGAGATATGTTATCACATCCCACCGCCTTCGATTTAATGGATAATATTATCTTACCGATCTCTTCAGGTGCAACTGGAATAAATTGAAAAGAATTGCTAGTATTAGAGCCCGTCATACCAGAAATGAAGGCCAGTGTCTGTTGTTCAGTATACTGATCTAATGTGTGGGTCGAGGAAAAGTGACGATTCAGATCATCTAATCCAACTGAAACCGAGAAGTCAGAATTGCGCGATCTGCCAATACCTAGAGTTCCAAGAAATTTCCAGATGTTGGCAGAAGACTCAGAAGTAATGTTCTCAAGAATGTGGCATGTTCTCAAGAATGTCACATTTATTGTTTTGTAACTAAGTTTTAGCAGGATATAGGGTGTAAAAAAACGCTCACAAAAACGAAGACAAATGCAAATTCTGATGATAACGAATTGAATACAACTAAAACAAACGACTTTTATTGTTATCGTTTTAATAAAAAAAAATCGATTTTGTTATGTAACATTAGCCTTGGGTACTTAATTACATCTGTTAGTACACAAAAAACATTTAATTCCTTACTTTTTCAAAATAATCAATGTAACCGAAACTAAAATCAGCTGACGCTAGAGGTCAACGTATGAACGCGTGCAGCGGCCCGCGCGCACGCGCGCCCGCGCGCCTGCACTGTAGCGTCGCCCGGTAAGTAGGAACAAACGGCCAAGTCGACGATCATTAGGCAATATTCGCACGCACTCGTCGCAGCGCGAGCGACCAAAAGGATAATGCCCGGTGGATAGCGAGATTGCCTCAGGAATTTGTTTGAAAAGTGTGGTACTGTAAACTTTGTCGAAGAGCGAAGTACCAAACTAGCATAGAACCTACTTAGGTACACGCTTTCTCTGTGTGAGCGTGTGTGTTCATCCGATCGAAAGTACATTTGAAGTAGTAGTAGGTAAATCGGTAAAAAATAAAAACCTACGTAGGTACTCATTAAACCTACCTTACATACTCATCACTTCACTTACGGACCTTAAGTTAAAACAACAACTTTCTAACTTACCTAATTCTTGATGGCCATGTCAGTAGTATTTTCTGAACTACCGACAACACATTACAATGTGTAAACATTGATATTAAATTCTAAACTAATTAATTACATAACCAGGTGATTAATATAATTATTTTGTCCAACTTCCCATACTATCACTTACGTAAAGTAAACAATACAACGAGGGTGAATCTTGCAATGTACTTACCTACTGCTACTAGCCGCGCCGACGCCATGCGGCCGGACTTTTTTTTTTTTTTTTTTAAGGGGGGAAAATCATCGAATGACTGCTCCCGCCTGGGTGAGGCGGGAGGGAGTGTCAGACTGTCCTGCACGTCGAGTCGGAGCCCCGGTTACCCGTTAGGTTCTCCGCGACTCCGAATCGGCATCGGCCCTATTGGGCCCCATCTGTGGTGGTCTGATGGCTCTTTGAGGCGCGCGCGGAACGCGACGCGCCGTACGCTCGGGTCTGTTTCTGGTCGGACGGAGAGCCACCCATGCTCGCCGTCCGCAGGCCCGCGCTTACGGTGGCCGGAGATCGTCCCGCGATCCCCGACGCCCGGTGTGTCCTTCGCGATGGCATGCGGCCGGGCTGCCAGGCAGCGCCAAGTACTATGCCTGTCTAGAGAGATACAGCACGCATTTCTTGATGAGGCGTGAAAGAGATAGTGATAGCGTACAGAGCGCATGCGTCGCTGTCAGGACTCCGCCAAATAATGAATGATAAAATAATGTCAAAGAGCAGAAATTAGTATGCAGAGATAACAATCCATTACCCAATACGCTTGCAGTTTTTTAACATGCCATAGTTAGGTTAATTGATTTACACATGTTTATAAACATTGTAATTAAAGTAATAGTAAAATTAAATTCAATAACTATTCTGCAAAGGATATTTTTTATTTACGATTCATCATCATCGGCGGTGGGAGGAGACATCGAATGACTCCTCCCGCCTCACCCAGGCGGGAGCAGTCATTCGATGACTTCCCCCTTAAAAAAATGCCTTTAACGCGATTTAAATACGTTTTTACATCCAGAATATGAGTACCTACAATTCTAAGTATTTAACCTACAGTACTTAGGTCACGGCATAGGTCTCACACACATCTAAGACCTTACATTCGTAAAAATAATTTCGTCTTGTAAAAATCACAAGAACATACCCACATACCCTCGCCTCATTACAAAATACTCTACATTTAAAATTTTCTTCTTTGATCTTTCTTGTGATCAAAGCCAGTCTCGCCAGGCGCCATTTTCTATCGCGCTCGCGTGCTTCCGGCTTCAGTTCCTCGTTGAATTGCGTGCGCGCGCGTTGTATCCGAACTTTCCGTGATTTTCTGATTCTTGTTAAGTTTTTATTATAATTTTTAGTTATTTGTTATGTTTTGTTTATATTTTTGTTATTGTTATTGTTTTGTTGGTAATTGATTGTTATTGAGTGTGATTTTGATGCTTTCTGGAGTTTTTTTTGTGATTAACAATGCGGGACAATGCCTAATAATGCATACGTGAATAGTGCTCGTGAATACGACAACATGTTAATGTGTTTAGGAGAAGCTCGTGGGAATGCTTCTCGAGCTCTCAGACTGTATCGAGAGAGATACCCGAATGTCCATTGTCCAGCATCCGTCTGATTCTCGTCTTATTACGGCAGCATTCCAATGAGTAGTTATAGTTACAAAACCTAATAGCATCCGTGGCGGGAGGGGGAGGACGAGACGCGGACCAGCGGACAGAGGAACGAATCTTATGAGTCGTTCGGGAAAATCCGCGTCTCGGTAGGTACTCGAAGCGCTGCTGCTAAGTTAGTTCGACGGCGCGGGCGGCGGCGGGACTACTACGGGCAACTGTTTCACACTCGCTAGTACATAAAGTACCTACTACGACGATACAGTATGCGTCCGTACAAAATTCATAAAGTAAAAACTTTGATGCCTCCGTGTCTGGTGATCGCGAGCGTTGTCGTGCTTATTGCCGATTAGTACAGCAGCAGCGGCGAGTAAGTACCTGGCTTCATTCAGCACGTTATTTGACGGATGATATTGGACGGACGAGTCCACTTTTACTAGGAATGCGCTATGGAATAAACGGAATGCTCATTTGTGGTCAGAGACAAACCCATACGCATTCCAGGAAACTGGACATCAGACTCTCTGGTCCGTCAACGTGTGGGCTGGTATTTACAATGACAGACCACTCACCCGATTTAACCCCTTTGGACTTTTTTTTGGGGTATGTGAAGGAACGAGTTTTCGATTGCGAATGTGATAGTGCTGATGAAATACGTCGTCGAATAGTGACGGTTTATAACAAACGGCGGCGCTCGGATTGTATTTATTTATTTATTTATTTATTTATTAGGTACACAAAACAGAAACACAGCACAATACACAACAGAGTAACATAACAAAACTGTAAATGGCAGACCATGCTTCCACAAGTATGTGCACACAACATGACATGCAACGACTAGTATTTATTTATAATTAATTATAATCCAGAACAAATTTAGAGATAAATTGTAATAATAAAGAGAATTAAGAATACAATTAGACAATAGATACATTATTCAATATTGTCCTCATTATCGGACCGACCAAATAACAATTTCTTAATAATATTTTTAAATTTGTGAAGCGAGGTATTGTGGATATCAGGCACGCCCATGTCACTCGAGAGTAGCTCGTTGTACTTGCGACACATCCTTATCACAGGATTGTGAGACGATACATTGTTGTTGCACATTGGCAAAGAGAAAAACATCTCGCGTCTAACAGATCTGGTAGGGATCCTGAGGTGAATCTGCGATAATAAGCTCGTGGCAAGAATCCCATTCATAATTTTAAACAAATATACCAAATCCTGGTAGGACCGCCTAATTCCCAAATTCGGCAACCTAAAATGAGCAGAACGCTGTGCATACGTCTGAAGTTCCTGTTCCTGATTGTGTTCAAGATCCCACGTCATTTGATGTCTCGTCTTCACGACGAGACTCACCGCCGAGCACAAGTGTGCCTGGACCTGAATATAGCGCAATTTGAGTCCCACCTTATTCGACCGCGAAGGATTTAGAGCCATGTAAGTAGTTTAATGTTATACCTAGCTTTAATTTTTTGTATCGACGCGAACAAGGTCGCTCGCATGCGAGCGACCGACGCCACGGTTTACGCGCTTTCGTTGTGCAAACTTATCGAGTTGTACGCTTTACATTGCGGGTTCGTAAAATACCTAATCGGTATTGCGTAAAGATTGAAACGAACCTCTTCCCATAGGATGTAGGTATTAGTCGAGTATTTATCGCCACGCTTGCTCAATGCGAGTTAGCGATTTCAAACTTAGAATTAGAAATTTTATCAGCTTAGGTTTCCTCGCGATGTTTTCCTTCACCGTTTGTCAGTGGTTTTTAACTAATATTAGACAGTACATAACTCAAAAGCAAGTATGCTGTTGGTAGCTTTTGAACCCGCACCCTCATGCATGAGAATGCGTTTTAAACATTAGTCACCACGACTCTTAGTAAATATTTATACGAGACTAAAAGTGTATCACTTTATTAACAACATCAATTAATTATTTATGGACCTGATCTAACTATATGTTCCCGGAAAACTCTCTACTTTTACCATTAGGTAAATTTATTGGAACATCTTTCTTACCTCCTATAAACATTTATGCTGTGGGACTCCCAGTTCAACGATTCAGCCAATCTTCGCATTACTTAAACCTTAATTGGGTGCGATACGGGCCTTAATAGCAAATATTTCTATTATTAACCAGTTCAAAGTAGATTTTCTACGAAATTTTTTTTCCCGGGAAGTCCCTATAATAAATATTATGTAGCCAAATAGTATCGTTGTACCTTTTAGTTTCAATACCTACGGAGAAGGGTCCGGTCGATTGACGGGTGAGTTAAATTTTTCATGAGCTTCGATTTAGACCGTGGTTTCTGGTAGATTGGTGGCGTGTGGTCATTGTGTTGTTTGTAAGCGAGGGTTTTTGGATTTTCCGAGAGCCGACAATTGAAGGAAATTTCATTCAGGATTTTGTTTTAGTGACTTTTATATGTCGATGACTTCGAATCACTAATATTAAATTATTGTGACTCATCTATTGTTTAGCACATTCATCATTTTTGGTTTTAGGATGGATTCGTTGAGTTGAGTTTTAACCCTCTCGTCTGTTTTTTAAAATATACATATATATTCCACGACGTCAGTAGAAATAGACATGTTTTCATTTTGTATTACACGTCACTGAAGTTCTTGCTAATGATTTCATGTGAGACATACATTTCGACGAATATTTTACTATCTTTGATACAAACCAGAACCCTGTAGTAAAATTCCAAGAACACAGAATCAATAAACCATTTTTTCCCCCAATAAATCAAAGACTTACCTCAGTTAATGCATCCGTGATCTCGTTCGCAGTCTGTCAGCCGCTAACTCCGTAAATCTCAAATATTTGACAGCTCATCACAAAGCACATAGAGTGCGCCATCTCCCCACAAACTTATTTAACTTATTTGTCTATCCGTACTCAGAATACCAATGTAGCGTGGTGAGGGATGCCGCGGTTGGGAAGCCCTGCGTTGAATAGTAATGAAGAAAAATCGTTCAAGTGCGTCCCTAATACCGGCCGTGCCTATAAAGGTATATTGGACTACTGGTGTGATGTACTCCGATAGATGATTGAACGCTTTCTTTGTGGCCACTGCCGAGGCCGGCCTGGGATTGAGTATTTTACATACAAGTTCCTATTACTATCAAGGTTATACAATAACATTATTAGGCCTCACGATTGTGGGTTTCTAACATTATTTTTTTAAAATCCCTAATTTTCTTGTTTATATTTTGTATTCCAAGCTTCTGAGACGGTTATTAATATTTACATAATTTCTCCTGCTATTTATCCTGGTAACAAACAAAATATTGTACAGAGAACAATTTTTCCATTTCATATTACACAAATTCAATCGTGCTTATTTAAATGGTTCTACTGCATGAATACAAACGCGCGCAATCTAAAAGATCTTGCAATATGGCGCAACTAAACAAATGTTCTCTACGAACTAATAACATTTTGCTCCACTTTTATTCAACTTAAGTGGCATACAGTAGTCGTGTCCTCCTGCCATTAGAACATTCCCCCAATATTATTCCAACGACATGTTTGCTGTATCAGATATTTATTTAAGATCGCAACATTTACATTCTTAGAAGGTTCCCTGTGAATTTTTGTTTCCAAAAATAATACTGACACGTTTTATGCCCCTATTGTTACACCAGTGTTCGGTCGATTCACTTCAATTCACAATATTAGAAGAATATTATCAGTTATTCATGTACATCTCACAAAGTCTTTTCGTTTTACTGCCTACTTAATTGAATCCTTAATAACATCGAGCCGTATTCGTGAGTAGGTTCAGTAAAACAATCTTCTTTGTTGTTTTATCACATAATACTTGATATTTCCTTTGATATTATTCCTATTTAATAATAAACCAAGTTTGTAAATTTCGGCTTCGGCCCAATTCTTAACGTTACCATCTTTTATAAAATTAAATACTCGCTAAGAATCCTTCATACTAAATGTTCAGTGAACTCCTAAGACTGCAATATTAACGGCCGTCACTCTGTGGATTATGACCGAAACTCTGACATTTCATTTGTCAAAATGTTTCTCGAAATTCTAATGCCGCCATTTTTGTTATTCTTCGAGTGAAATGAAGTCTTTATAATTGTGTTTTGGAGTATTACTGTTTTGAAATGAAGCTGTTTCAATTTCTTTTTAACGAAAATAAAGCTTTAGAATATTTTATAGCACGCTTCGTTGGGTTGTGGTAGACTTTTGAATGTAAAGAGGGACCATTTTGTACTGTATAGTTTTCGTAGCTTACATAATGCAGTTTCTACTTCCCTTATAATGCTAATCTTCCCTGACATTAAATAATGAACACTAACCTGAATTAGGGACCGCAACTGATGTCTCTTTAACGAGGATCGTAACCACAAGCCACTACCGCTCTAGTTAAACACCTGAGAGGTTTATGTGGAAGCATGGTCTTTAGTCTTAAGGGTTAAACTGTCAAATACCAAGCGGTCACCGGTGACCGCAACCTATTGTTCTATAATTGTGTCTGCAAAACCGGTACTCGACGAGTTAAACGGGAACAAATAGTTTTGGTTTACAGTTTTCTTAAGCAACATCTTATAACTAGGAACTAACTACTTCGAACTGCTGAATATGCCTTGACTATGCCTACTGGTAACAATAAGATATTTCTTGATTTCCTCAGAATTTCAGCATAAAGAAATATGTAATACTAGCTGTTGCCCGCGACTTCGTCCGCGTAGATTAATGACTTCTGACAGAATTCATCAGAATCAATTCAGTGCCCAATTAAGATTTACCTATTGTGAAATGATTTATCGTAATTTCAATAAATTACAAATCCCGCAGGGTTCTTACCAGTCCCGGCCCGATCACGTAAGTTTTGAGTAATAAAAACTTCGACTATTGTTGTACAGAATCTTTATGAAATAAGTTCAGTGGTTAAAAGATAGAGAGTCCTGGAGCATTGACGCATAGTTCCCGTTCCTGAGGGACTTCTGAGATAAAAACTATCATACGTTACTCAGGTCCCAAATCATCGTTTTACCGAATGTAATTCAATGATTCTAGAGGTAGATTCAATTTTCATTCCCAATTTCACACCAACTATCATTCCCTATTTTATCCCCTTAGGGGTGGAATTCATCAAAATCCTTTCTAAGGAGATACCTAGTTATAGTAACTTTATGCATGCAAAGTCTCAGCCCGATCGGTTTAAAACTGGCAAAGTATCACACAAACTTTCACCCTCTATATTACCCACTTTGGGGTGGAAATGTTCAAAAACCTTTCTAAAGGGACGTGTACGTCATAATATCTACCTGCACGCCGAATTTCAACCCGGTCTGTGTAAAACTGACAAAGCCTCATACAAACTTTCATCCCCTACATTATCCCATTGGAGGTGGAAATGATCAAAATCCTTACTTGGAGATGCCTACGTCAAAATATCTATCGACACGCCGAATTTCAACCAGATCGTTTTATAATTGACAAAGTTCCATACGAACTTTCACCCCCTATTTTACCCTCTTGGGAGTGAAAATGATCAAAATTCTTTCTTAGAAGATGCTTACGTTATAACATCTATCTGCATGCCAAATTTCAACCTGATCGGTTTAAAACTGAGAGTCTCATACAAACTTTCATCCCCTATTTTGGGGGTGGAAATTATCAAAATTCTTTCTTAGCGGATGCCTAAGTCATAACATCTATCTGTATGCCAAATTTTAGCCCAATCTGTCCAGCGGTTTGGGCTGTGCGTTGATAGATACTTCAAAAGTCGATTTTTTTATTGATACAAAACAAAAGTTACAATTTCTGGAATTCCTTTGGTACCTACTTATATAAAAACTTTGCACATCCTAAGAGACCTATGTACCAAGTTACATGGTTTTATCTCCAAAAATGACGAACACATGCAACCCCTATTTCACCCCCACGCTGGTGTAAATTTTAAAATGCTAGAACAAACGATTTTTTGTTTATTATTTAGTGCCTAAATATAAAAAAGGTATCTTCAAGAATGACGAACTTCATACAATCTTTCAACCCCTATTTCATCCCCTCACAGGTCGAAATTTCAAAAACGCTAGAACAAATGTTTTATTATTTTTTATCAAGTGCTTAAATATTTTCACCGTGGGAGAGCCATGCTTCGGCACAAATGGGCCGGCTCGACCGGAGTAATACCACGGCCTCACAGAAAACCGGTGTGAAACAGCGCTTGCGCTGTGTTTCACCGAGTGAGTGAGGGTACCGGAGGCCCAACCCCCCACCCCTTCATAATGTCGCAGTTGATACAAGAGTTTCTACCCCAGGAGGGTACCAACTGCGTTGGAGAATCCCTCTCTGGACGTCCATTTTCAGAACTCAACTACCCTGAGCGTGGACGTCCAGGCCGCCCCACATCGGACTCTGGGGGGGGGCAAAACAGCGCATCGTAAAGCTGGAGGCAAGAGCAGAATAACCATGGCACCCCTTGCCACGCTGAATGTGGACTTCTGCAACATAAGGGGATTACACACCAACCTCAATGCTGTCCATCACCACCTAGAGACAGCAAAGCCGGCCTTGCTCTTTTTGACTGAGACGCAGATATCGTCTCCGTTGGACACATCCTACCTCACCTACCCTGGGTATGGACTGGAACATTCCTTCCTGCCTAGGGCCGGGGTGTGCGTGTACATCAGGGACGATATCAGCTCACGTCGCCTCAGTAATCTTGAAGGTAGGGACCTGTCCACCTTATGGCTGCGTGTAGATAACGACGACCACCCCCGTGTCTACGCGTGCCTATATAGAGGTAGGTCCCATAGCGGTGATAGCGAGACTGACCGACTCATGGACCACATCCAGACGGCTGTAGATCTTGTGCAGGGGCAGATATCCTCAGCGGAAGTGGTCTTGCTTGGCGACTTCAACGCCCATCACGCCGACTGGCTCTGCTCCAGTAAGACTGACCACGCGGGGAGATCTGTCCACGACTTGGCTCTTGCTTCTGGCCTGACACAACTGGTGACCGTGCCCACGCGAATCCCGGATGTGGAAGGCCAGAGGTCTTCACTGTTGGACCTTCTGCTGACCTCTCACCCGGACAGCTACAGCGTATCCGTCGAAGCCCCTCTTGGCTCATCGGATCATTGCCTTGTCCGGAGCTCTGTTTCTTGGACGTGCACACTGCGACTACAAGAGGTACGCGGTCGCCGTGTATGGCACTATAGGTCGGCAGATTGGGATGGGATGCGGTCCTTTTTTGCATCCTACCCTTGGAGGCGGGCTTGCTTCTTGCAGGATGATCCCAACGCCGCTGCCAATTCTGTTGCTGATGTGGTGCTGCAGGGGATGGAGCTTTTCGTCCCATCTTCTCTGGTCCCCATCGGTGGCAGATATCGGCCCTGGTTTGATGCTTCTACCAGAAAGGCCTCACGCAGAAAGCAGGGGGCCTACCAAGCCTGGGTCGATGCGGCGGTGGCACGGAATGTAAATACCAGTGCACTAAAAAAGGAGTATAACTTTGCCTCCAAGTCCTTCAAAAGAGCTATTGCGGGTGCCAAGTCGCAGCACATCGGTAGAAATGGTGAGAGGCTGGAGCGCCTTCCTTCAGGAACTCGTTCATTCTGGTCGCTCGCCAAAGCTATCGAGGGCAATTTCTGCAGGCCGTCATTTCCACCTCTGCACATGGGTGAGGATTCGTTGGCTCATAACGCAAGGGATAAGGCTCAACTTTTGGCGAAAATCTTTGCGGCCAACTCGACACTGGATGACGGTGGGTGCGAGCCTCCTATTGTGCCTTGGTGCGGAAGGTATATGCCGGATGTGCGGTTCCACCAGCGCACGGTACGTTTGGCGCTTTTATCCCTTGACGTCCATAAGTCTAGCGGGCCTGATGGGATCCCACCCATTGTTTTGAAAATGTGCGCCCCCGAGTTGGTCCCAGTTCTAACACGTCTTTTTCGGCTCTCTTATTCCTCAGGCGTAGTTCCGACGTCCTGGAAGACAGCTTTAGTCCACCCAATCCCTAAAAAAGGTGATCGATGTAACCCGTCTAACTACAGACCGATAGCCATAACTTCCCTCTTCTCGAAAATAATGGAGTCCATTATTAACTGCGTTACTTAGAGGATCATCAGCTGCTCAGTGACCAGCAATACGGTTTTCGTAAAGGTCGGTCTGCTGGTGATCTCCTTGTTTACCTAGCGCATCGGTGGGCACAGGCGATCGAGTCTAAGGAAGCGTTGGCAGTAAGTTTAGACGTGGCGAAGGCCTTCGATCGGGTTTGGCATAGAGCGCTTCTTTCGAAGCTTCCTTCCTACGGACTTCCCGAGAAACTATGAAAATGGGTCTCCTACTTCCTTGCAGACAGAAGCATTAAAGTCGTCGTCGACGGTGAATGCTCTGACTTGATGTCTGTAAATGCAGGTGTACCTCAAGGCTGCGTGCTATCGCCTACATTGTTCCTCCTCCATATCAATGACATGCTGCAAATCAGCGGCATTCATTGTTATGCGGATGACAGTACAGGCGATGCCTACTACACCGGCCGCGCTAACATTTCTCGGGAAAACGTCATAGAGAGCCGAAACAGACTCGTATCTGAAATCGAGACCTATTTAGGGAGAATCTCTGATTGAGGTGGACTTAATTTGGTCCAATTTAACCCCACTAAGACACAAGTCTGCGTGTTTGCCGCTAAGAAACTGCCGTTGGTCGTCTCTCGTCAGTTTCAAAGCACCCCCCTAACTGCTCAGCCGGTATTGGAATACTTGGTGTCAAAATTTCGAGCGACGTCCAGTTTTGCGGTCATTTAGAGGATAAGGCCAAATTAGCCTCGAGGAAGCTTGGTGCGCTCAATAGATCGAGGCAGTATTTCACCCCGACCCACCGCCTGCTTCTATATAAGGCACAGGTGCGGCCCCACATGGAATACTGTTCTCATCTTTGGGCGGGGGCACCCCAGTACCAGCTTCTTCCTCTGGACCGCATTTAGCGGCGTGCCGTTCGGATTGTTGGATGTCCGGATGTTTCAAACCGGCTCGACACTTTGGCAATGCGTAGAGATGTAGCTTCATTGTGCATTTTCTACCGCTTATACCACGGCGAGTGCTCTGAGGAATTGTTTGACCTGATACCTGCCGCATCTTTTCGCCATCGACCCTCACGACAGCATATGCATCCCCATCATATAGATGGTTGGCAGGTTACAACTGTGCGGTTCTCACGTAGCTTCCTGCCTCGCACAGCAAAACTGTGGAATGATCTGTCGTCGGCGGTATTTCCGAACCGATACGACCTTCAAACCTTCAAGAGAAGAGCGTACTCCTTTTTAAAGGGCCGGCAACGCACCTGTGACTCTTCTGGTGTTGCGGGTGTCCATGGGCGGCGCTGATCGCTTACCATCAGGTGATCCGTCTGCTCGTTTGCCTCCTATTCCATAAAAAAATATATATATATATATAAAGTTTCATGGTTTTATCTTTAAAAATTATGAAATCCCATACGACTCCTTTTAACCCCTTACAACCCCTTTTTCGCGATAAAAAGTAGCCTATGTTTTATCTCGGGGTCTAGAATATCTGTATACCAAATTTCATTCAAATCCGTTCAGTAGTTTTGGCGTGAAAGAGTAGCAGACAGACAGACAGACAGAGTTACTTTCGCATTTATAATATTAGTTAGGATTAGGATTAGGATTAGGATTTATGAGATTTATTTAAGATTCTTAGTGTTGTGTATATAAATATAGTATAATATTATTTTCTCTTCTCTGAATATACAGCAACGAAGGCCAATGTCTTATAAAATAGAATAATATTTTTTTTTATATTCGATTTAATATTCGATTCATAGATCAATATATATTCACATAAATCATTTATTTATTTATTTCAACTCTTACAGCTAACATTACAGGTAAATTATATAACCTAATGCGTTAGTGTGGCACTTTATACGACATTTACTTACATTTACAAAACTAACAATAACAAATTAACAATACCCAGACTAATAACAGCAACTTAACACTAAAACTATAACTACTACTCTAACCTATAACACAGTATATATAAAATAATCTTTGTGAGTTCATTGAACTGACACGCAAATACATCTATTACAGTCTGGATTTGGTTAATCGTACGAATTGCTCGCGTCAGAGGCGTTTTGGCCAGTAGGTTGGTCCTGGCAGCCGGGACGGCCAGCAGCGGCGGGCGCCGGCGCCTCCACACATAGCGGTCCGGAACACTAAAGCTCAAGAGCTGCAGCACTCCGGGGTTGTGTTGCTTGCCGTGGAGTAACTTAATTAGGTAGACGACCAGTGTGAACTGTCGCCGCACGCCCAACTCATTGTATGACACCATACCCAGTACAAAAAGTGTGGGGTACATCAACGGGTATAACGGGTATACCCCACACAGTCTCCAGTACAAGTGGCGCGCGAACTTATTCTGTATGCGCTCCAGCATGTCGAGTACTTCGCTTCGTGTGGGGCCCATACAACCCCACCATATTCTAAATGACTTCTGACTGGTGCATCGTATAACACCCTAATCACTGTGATGTTTGTGAACCCTTGCGACTGCCGAAGCACAAAGCCGAGGTTCCTGTAAGCCTTTTTACATATCTTTACGATATGTTCGCGAAACGTAAGATCTGGAGTAAGATGTACTCCTAGATCACGTACTTGTGTAACTCGCTCTAATGCTGTCGCCTCCGCCATGTACTCATAGCAGATAGGATTCCGCGCACGAGTAAAGGATATTATCGAGCATTTTGATACATTGAAGCACAACCCATTGTCCTGGCTCCACTTCACCACCCTATCTATGTCACCCTGGAGTCGCTCACAGTCAGACTGATCCCCAACCTCGAGCAGCAACTTGAGGTCATCTGCAAACAATAAACATGTACTATGTCTTACTACTTCCGGTAAGCTGTTAATCATTATGATGAATTCCAGTGGCCCCAAATTGCTACCCTGACTCACCCCAGATCTGGTGTAATAAGGCTCCGACTCGTGCCCATTGTAATCGACATACTGCTGACGGTCCCGCATATAGCTGACAAAGAATTGTAATAAGTGCGGCGTACATCCCACGTCTGCCAGCCTTTCTAGTAAGACATCGTTATCCACGGTGTCGAATGCCTTTTTGAAATCAAAGTATGCCGCGTCCACCTGCCCGCCAGCATCCACCACCGGCACAACCTGTGCCATGAAGTTAAGCAGATTGGTGGCAGTGCTGCGCCCGGGCCGAAAGCCGTGCTGCGCATCCGATAGCTGCGCTTGTACCTGTCCCTGTAGGCAGCTTTGGATTGCGGATTCAAATACTTTTGCCGGTGTCGACAGCACCGCCACCGGTATGTACCCGCTGACATCTGGACCTGACTTACCCTTGGGCACTGGAACGACTCGTGTGATCTTCCACCGATCTGGAAATGTGGACTGCTGTAAGCAGATATTGAAGACGTCATGCAGCGGGCTCACTAAAACTCTAGCACAATCTCTGAAAAGGAATGCTGGTATTCTGTCAGGGCCAGATGAACGCTTTGGCTTAAGGTTCATAAACGCTGTCTGCACGTCCTTTATACTCAAGGCCCCAATATGTACACGTGCACTGCCGGCTCGGCTTCTGGTCTCCACCGCCTGCGCGTCTAGTTTCGGTGGTTCCCGGTTGTATACCGACTCAAAAAAACCTGCGAACTCCACACCACATTGCTCATCCGTAAGATTACGACCATCTTTTATTATACTTTGCCGATTAATTCTAGACTTTTTTGATGCTATATATTGCCAGAATGACTTTGGATCTATAACAAATCTGTTTTGAATTTTATTTTTGTGTTCTGTATGTGCTATGTATATTAACTTTTTAACCCGTGTATCATGTAATCATACGTATATCATGTATTTTGGTAATAAAAGAAACATTAACAATATTGTTTTTACATAAAGAACTTGGTATCTTGATTCTCGCACGTATTCACTTGGCGACTTCGACTACACATATCACCACTGGTGTTACAGCCACCCATTGGCAACTAGACGGTAGATTATTTCCATTAGGGTCATGTTAAATACTCTTTTGTCACGTCTGTGGTTTGAAAAAATGATATTAAACTTAATTATCGGAAAACGCTTTGCAAAGAAAAAATAGCAAACTCCTCGTATTGGAAGACTATTATTACTCTCAGCTACCTGCACGACTGCTCTCATGCAAATATAAACCGAATATAATTTGACACAATGTCGAGATCACTTTAAAAGTTTAAAATCTCGCCCACACAAATAAATGTGGAATCGTTTAGACAAGTTCCCAGTCTATTCACGTCTATAAGGCTCTCAGTTCCAACGAAACCTATTATTGGTCCCGCAATCGTAGACGCTATTTGCATGAACGCTGCAATTTCTGAACGCTCCACGTGAACATTTGTTGGCTTCTGGTACATTTCAAATGTACCGCATTTGTTTGCTTAAATTTTTAAAATCTTTTCTGAATGTAAAATGTGTAGAGATCTGTAAATAAAATGCAAGCAAATGTTTTAAAATACTTACATAATATTATGTAATTACTTACATCATTTTTGTGGAATAAACCGGTAAACGAGCAGACGGATCACCCGATGGTAAGCAATCGGCGTCGCCCATGGACACCGGGAACACCAGAGGCGTTACAAGTGCGTAACCGGCCTTTTAGTTTTTAGGGATTAGGAATTTGAGGATTGTTCTGGGATTGGGAAAATTGGGGAGAGGTGGGAGGGTTAATTGGGTCTCCGGTAACCTCACTCACACAACGAAACACAACGCAAGCTTTGTTTCACGTCGGTTTTCTGTGAGGCCGTGAAAGCGCTCCGTTCCATTCGTGCCGGAGCATACCTCTCCCTCACAGTCTGCGTTATTACCATTAGAGTCAGAAAAACGGCGTGAAAGTGTAGGCTAGTGTAGTATGTTGCCGTAAGTCTCTAAGGTTACATGATCTCCAACCACACCTCTGCTTTATCAGGCAACTTTCAGACAATTTAACCACAGGTCAGCAATGGATTTGAAATTCAACAGGTGTTGTAGGTGTCCATGGGCAATGCTGGTTTATAATTACCATCAAGTGGTTCATCTGATCGTTTGCCCCTAATACTTTTAATGAAATACGCGGAAAATGCCAAACAGAAAATGACCTAATTAAACTTTTACTTAGGGCCGATTTTTCAATCATTAGTTAACTTTTAACTGTTGTATAAAATTGATATTTCAAAGTTCTTTTATTATTCTATCAGTTAAAATTTATCTAGTTTTTGAAAAAGCGGCCCTCAGTCTAATAACATTATGTATGCAATAGCAGTTTCATAATAATTTTAACTAAACAACACACATTTTAATAAAATATGTAAGCAATATCGATCATATTTATAGTTAATGAATGGTTCTCCCATCATAAGATATTCATTATAAACTTAGCGGCAACATGATGGATCAGAGTTCAGAAAAATATTAGTTAGTTATTACGAGGCGGTAGATTTTCTGGTGGGTTTAATAAATGAAAGAAAGAAAGATACCTACGAGGAAATTGATTGATAAATCTAACTTTTAAGCTAACAGTCCATAGGAAAGGTATTTATGACTGAACTTTAGAGCAGAAAGAAATTACGAAATTAATCTGCAAGGGCGTAAAGATTTCTATTATTTTATAGTATTATATTTTTTTTTTTTTTTGTATCTATTTATTTAAATAAATATTATATTTTTTAGGCGTAAAGATTTCTATTATTTACCATTTTAATAAGATAGCAGTTCCAAAGTACCAACCAAACGTTTAATGGTTAAATAAAAAAGAAAAAGAGTAACATCGAATTTCATAAAGAGAACACTCAAAATAAAACAATCCATAGTTGCCATGACGACATTTGACATCTATCCAATATGGCCGAATGTGACGAGTAATGGGTTGATACGAGTGTGTGAGATTAGTCTGAGTCGCTCGTAAATATGATCCGATCTGTTGAGGCTCTGATAAATGATATAAACGGTTCCAAACGTTACGTTTATGGCTGGTATATTCAAACCTTATCAGAGGTTTTTTGTCTTGGGTTTTTGTTAAGGTTTAAGGCACATTTGAGATACTGTGTGCTAAAGACGTTTTAAATGTTCACAAAAACTTATGACATAGCTTTATGTTACTGATACATACATATGATGTACACAATTATCAAATCAGTCATAGTTGCTTTGCAACCTAGAGGTTTCTACCTGAAACCTCTAGGTTGACTGAGGGTAATTTTCTCGGGTTGGCTAAATTGATATTGGTTTTTTATAATTCTTCGTATTGACACTGAACCTCTAGGTTGACTGAGAGCAACGAGGTAGTCATAAAATACGAGGTAGACATAATATAAATAAAATAGTTAAATGGAAATATTAGTATGTAGCACCAAATTACACAAATAAAACTTACACTATCACAACCAGAACCTTCCTCAACTGAAACTACAAAAAAAACAATTTATATAAACAAAAAATATAATGGAACAAAGTCCTCGACAAAAGTAATTTGCACTGCAATGACAAAATAAGTCCGGTACAGATGTTCCCTCGATAAAACTTCGCAGCATTCATTTCGGAAATGTTATTTTCATCGACGTCGAGCACCAAATTACAAATTAAAGTAGGAAATGTTGAAAAACTGGGATCGTGTTGGCAGATCATTCAATTTGCACTCCATTTCTGATAACTGATTCGATTTTAATTGATTTCCAATTTGCATTCGGAAAGTCATTTGAGTATTTTTGGTAGTATTTAGTTGGTTGTATAATATTTTATGTAATTAGTAATCTTTACATAACGTAACATAACATCATGCCTTTTATCCCCGAAGGAGTAAGCTGAGGTGCGCATTATGTCGCTATTCACATGTAACACCCACCTTTCACTATTTATGTAGTGAGTCCCATGTAATAGGGGGTGAGCCTATTGCATTTTTTAATCTTTTTACTATCATAAATTCGATCGAAAGTTAATGCCGCTTTTTTATCTTTCTTTCTCTTCACTATAAGCCAAACTAGCAGCCCGTCCCGGTTTCGCACGGGGTAGACAATTATTTATTTTTGGAAATTTGGATTTTTGTAGTGACATAACTACAATAGTTGGACATATGCTACCGCGGAGTTTTTTGTAGACATTATGATGTTCTTCAATATTGTTGTACATTATTTTGTTCTATCGCTAATAGATTCGGCAGCACATTCGACGAAAGATATTTTAAGACTCATTTTTCTACACCTTCGGTTACATTGTTCAAATTTTACCGAGGATCCCTATTTTTTTTCAAATGTAGCCTATGTCAAATTGGAAGGATGTAGCATTCTATTAGTAAAAGAATTTTTTAAATCGGCCCATTACTTTTTGAGCCTATTCATTACAAACATACAAAAATAGGTACAAATCTTTCCTCTTTATAATATTAGTATAGATAAAATCTGAGTCTAATAAGGAGGGCACGATTCCAGACTCAGTGCTATTAAAAAATATTACAATACACACAATAATACCTTACCCAACCGATGTATCAAATCCACTAAGATTTTCTCCTGTGTCGTGGGTGCGTTAACAAACATACAGGTTTACATACAGAATGACACCCAGACCCGAAACAACAATTTGTGGATCACACAAAGTGTTGTTCCGTGCGGGAATCGAATGCGCGACACGTTGCACGGCAGCCGGTTGCCCAGCCACCGCACCAACCGTACAGTCAAACAAGTTGTTACCATACTAAAAGGTAATAGAAAACAAAGAAGTCGATAGACAAAAGATACTTAATGACGAATATCTATTTCTATTAATCCAAACATCTAACAATTACTCGAATAAATCGAGTGAAAGTAATCGAATCCCTAAATAACTCGATTATTCTTAGTTGTTATATTACGTGTTAGCAATTGTTTGCGGACCTAGGTCTAAGCTCTTAGTATTTGCTGATGTTATTATCCGTATTTATCGTAAAATTGTCTCATAAATCTGGATCGTAATCGTTTTAATGGCGGGAGGTAGGGCTATATTTTATTTTTAAGGTACTTAGATTGTTTCTTTTAAATAATTGTGTAATACGGTCACTACAGGACGAAGTTATTTTCTTCTTTAATAAATTTTATTTTCTTTGATCTTTTTTTAAATAAAATTAACCACCACAAGTATTTCCTCCTGTGTCGTGGGTGCGTTTACATACACATTACACCCAGACCCGGAACAACAATTTATGGATCACACAAAGAGTAATTCAGTGCAATCGGCCTGCCAACTGAGCTCAAATTATTGTTTTAATACTAATATAAATAAAAAAATACTGTGTCCTACACGCTATTTCAGATTAATTACAAAATTTTGATTATTAGACCCAGGAATCTAAACCGAAATGATGACAACCAGGATGATGAAGGGTAGTTTCCAAATAAGCATTAATTAATATGCTTTGTATGTCTCAGATCTATATTTTAAAGTCTCTATAACACATACGTCGCATCAATTTCAGTCTGCTAAAAAGTGCAACCTCGCTAAACACGATATAAAAACGTACCCTTCAACAGACAATGAACTGATCTGTATTCCTTATGAATGCATAGCAGTACGAAGCTACCTGACTTGTATTCACGTCCAGCTGACCTGGATTTCGGTCATCTTCAGGCAAACATTCACGGAACATAATATAAGGCTGGCTCAGTGCCTAGATAGGCGTTGTCGCATGCCCCAGAAAGCTTAGTACCTTTATGAATAGTGTGTAGGAGCATCTTCGGAAAATGCCCTCTTTAAGTTATGATACCGTGCAATTTACGTCCTTATGTTAGTATAAATAGGTACTTATGTTGTGTGCTTTTGACTTTATGGTGCATATTTTATAGTGTTTGTCCTATTGTTGTAAATTATGGGTCAATGCTTTGTATGTTCCTTCGGCGGGTGCATCGTTGCTTACCAGCAGATGATAAACGCTAATCGCTAACGTACTTAATATAGGACAGTCTATGCCTAACTCTACCATGAAATTTTAAGCTTAGAAAGCTTAGAAGTTTAAAATTTAAGATTACCTTTAAAGAAATAAATATAAAAAAAGAATAGTCATCTACTGACACCTTTAGAGTATTTGTTACCATTATATTCCTGCTACAACTGTACTTCTAAATTTTGCACTACTAATGGGCGCTTACCGACCAAGAAACAAATGCTGCACGATAATGAACTCTAAGTACAAAAGCTGTACTTAGAGTTCATTATCGTGCAAAACCCACTCAGTCTGCAATGCCCTTCATCATTCCGCCTAACTATTGAATAAATATTGCATCGTATCGGGATTGTGCCATATACAAACAGCATTAAATCGAGATCAAGCAACAACACAACCTTCGATAGAATCTCCATTGAAGCTGAATTAAATGACCTCAGTATATAACCTCGGCGGACATGTTCCCGATCCGAGCAAGTACGCGCGCTCCATTGACTGGTGATTAACGACACCCATTCATATTTTGTCGAGGCCACGCTTCACGCTATTACTACGTTAATTACTCCAGTTAATGTTCCCGCCCTTTATGTTTTGCTTATTAACAATTTCTCCAAACATTTCTTTTCAGACTTCTTCGTCGATGTTTTTGTTCTATTTTTCTCTAACTGATGATAAATCATGTCTTTTGCCTCTGGAAGTTACTCTGACATCAATCATTTTGCGACTCATGTAGAATATAAAAACATCGGCGGTGAATAAAAGTAGAGTTATTTTTTGTATGTTTCGAATGATAACATAATGTCTACAGAAGACAAATTAAACCACGATCGTGATTCGGTCAACAGAAAATGGATAAAAACCCGATAACACTCTTATATTTATTTTATCTCTAACATCATAATATGCAAGGGAAAATCCATATGGCATCAATATTCAGAATATTATTAACAAAATGCATATTTTGAACGAAGTGCTTTTCATTACAATCAGTAAAAACCGACAAGCAATAAAGAATTTTAGTTGAAAAAGCGTTTGTACAAATAAAAATGGTAACGAAAAATATTGTGATTTTTCATTGGCGGCTGTACAATGGGACACTGTATTAATTGATGTTAATTGGCAGAGTTGGGACTTTTGCAGCCATCTTGATTTTGCATCGACGTTTTCCTCGAGACTCGGTGACGTTCAGAGACCACATTGTGCAATTAGTTGCGGTCTCTGTTGTCAGAATGTTCATGTGCTTGGTTGCTAATCTCTTGAACACATACCACACGATTTGGTTGCGTGAACTAAGTAGGTACCTAATGTGATTTGGTTCTATCAGCGTTAATTATGTTACAAAGGTAGGTCGTGACTGGTAACCGGTTTTGAAGTGGTCAGTACCTAAATCCAAGTATCCAAGTAAGTATGTAATTGCTTACAAGTAGATCTATCCCCCCCTCCTCCCCAATCTCCCCAATCCCTGAATCCCAACAACCCTTAAATTCCTAATCCCCAAAAGGCCGGTAATGCACTAGTAACGCCTCTGGTGTTCCAAGTATCCATGGGCGACGCTGATTACTGATTCTATTTGTTTATCTATCTTATAAAAAAGTAAACATTGATAATTACGCTATCGCTTACTTATAACTTAAGAATTAATTTAGTTTTATTAACTTAATATCAATTTTTGTAAAAAACACTGGCTTCCAGACGGAGTTTATACATCAACTTAATAATAATAATACTTGACGAATTTTAATATCTTGTTACTCAAAAAATGTATGCTCAAGGACATTTGGAATATAAAATTCAAGTTAGTGACACATAAAGTGTACATTTTGTAAAATAAAAGAGTTTTTTTACTTTCATCTTTCATAACAAATCCTTTCACATGTAGATTAGATGCACACGTTGAGAGGATGCTAAAACATAAAGACAAAGAGAACCTCGCTCTGTGAAATGTGAGCTGCGCAACATTTTTATGTTACATTTTTTCCATTCTGATTTTGGAGTAATAATTTGACAACCGGAACAAATTCTTTGCTACAGATGAAAAGGCTAGAATTATTGATTTGACGATACAGGGATGAAATGGAATAGTATATGCTTTGTTTGCTTTGCTTGTGACATACGTAGGAATATAAAATTATAAGTTGTTATATTTTCCTTGTTACAGGTTGAAATTAGTTGGCTATTTACCATTATGCATAATTTCGTAACCTGCAGCTGTAGCCAAACGCCATTTAGCGCTTGTCTACATGTAGAATAGAAAACCAAATTATATGGAATTGACGTAAATTTTGACACTTGTCAGTATCATCCCCATACATTTAGTTTTCTATTCTCTCTGTAGACAAGCGCTAAAGTGGCGTTTGGCTAAAGGCAGTGGTCCTAAATATCAAGAAATTACTTTTAATCATTCCAAGGATGATAAATCCCAATATGTATTTAATGCATATTTGATAATAAAAAAGTTTGAAATAAACTTCAATAGTTTTACATAATGTAAAATGTATTGCATACATACTTTCCAACATCGAGGCAGAATGAATTATATTATTTAAAAACGTTTTATAGTTTTTCGTTGAAAAAGTATTTTTCGCGCAGTACAATTATTTCAAAAGCTCTTCTGTAATACCAAATATCTGATATTGGTTCATTATGCGCTCCTGGAATCAACTGAAAATGAACGGAATTGGTAAAACATATCGAAATAAAAAACATTCACATTCGTTTGTTTGAATTGAACATGAAATTCTGACTGTATTACGTAACACTACACTTATAGCGATACCAATAAATATAGTACAATCTATTGTGAACTTACAGATCCAAATATTTAGGTACTATTTCCATCATTAGTATCTACTAAATTAGACATTTTTCATCACATAATTGCAAGAATTACTTCATGAAAATATATGTTTTTAGGACGTGTTAACTGGCTCCTTCAGTGAATAGATGATAGAAATGTGATACCAAAATAGAACTTTAATGAAGCCCACGATTATGTTATTAATAAATAGCTCTGAAAATAGCCACATTAAATTAACATGTCACCATTAAGCTTGTAATAATAATTGTAACATAAATATTTGTCAGACATCTTTGACGAAACAATAAAGCCACTGTATAATTTAGATACAGAAATATCACTCGAATTATCATCATAAAATGTCATGACTTTGTTTTACAGTAACATGTAAACCGTGCCAGTGAGGTTTTTTGTCTTTTTTTTTTTTTTTTTTGAGGGGGGAAAATCATCCTATGACTTCTCCCGCCCGGGTGAGGCGAGAGGGAGTGTCAGACTCTTACTGACTAAAAACCACCCCGTTCCTACTCCTGCACTTCGAGCCGGAGCCCCGGCAACCCGTTAAGTCTTCCGCGGCTCCGTATCGGCATTAGCCCTGTTGGGTCCCATCCGTGGTGGTCTGATGGCTCTTTGAGGCGCGCGCGGAACGCGACGCGCCGTACGCTCGGGCCTGGTTCTGGTCGGGCGGCGAGTCACCCGTGTTCGCCATCCGCAGGCCCATGCTTACGGTGGCCGGAGATCGTCTCACGATCCCCGACGCCCGGAGTGTCTCTCGCGACGGCCGGGGCGTGAGGAGGTTCGTTCCCTCACGCGCTCCGCCTCCTCCTTAGCTAGCATAACTGCTTCGCAAAAGGAGGAGACGGCATCCCAGTCCCCCTCGCTCCGTACCATGGTCTGAACCAGAGCCGGACGCGAGAGGTCGCCGTCGCCAATCACATCCCTGAGGACACGACGGTGCTCAGCCCACGCAAGAGAGGTTTTTTTGTCTGCGAATCTCTTTATTTTTAGTTCAAGCTCTCAAAAAGCGTAACCCTTTCTTGATCACGTTGCATGACTTTGAACTATTTTCTGAATTCTATGCTATGGTTTTTGTTACATTGTCGCAGGAACCCACTGGATGCAGGTCACTCCCAACTTGCAAATCAGTAGTAGCTATTTTTTGGTTTATATCGTGATGATGTGAGTCTTGCATGTGAATATTATCCTTTCTAACCTTTCTTATAAATTCAACCTCGACAATAACACACGTTGAGTTCATTTTCAACGAACAGGCCACAAATCTAGTCTCCAAACAAACTTAACAATAGAACCTAAAAAGACTTAACCGGACTTTAAATTTTATCTCTAAGACCTTTTACTGAACCAACAAAAGAAAGTCAAAACCTAAAAATGTCTTTTTGTCAAAATCTTAAACATTATAACGAGGAGGCATTATAATGAACACTGACTGAACTTGTGTCCGTTCGATAAGAGACCAAGTACTTTTTGATAAAGGGCTTACTGCAACTTTTTTATTATGGAAAGTTCTAGAATCAAACGATTTCGTGGAGAGTCAATAAACCTGCGATAAAGGTATTTTATTATACTGAACTTGATTTATTACCTATATTTTATGGTTGTTTTATATAACACGGTATAGCTGAGATATTATGGCTTAGGATGGAAGACAAAACGGTTAGGGTGATAAATATTGTTTGTTAAAGAACACAGGGTTTCGATATAAAATATTAGATGTTCATAAAACACCGAAAAATTATCCATTACAGATTTTCGCGCATGTATAGCTGGTTTAAAAACTGTTAACAATAATACATCCGTCCGCTCCGACCTACCTTTCCGCGTGATTAGTGCGTCCCCGTCTACCTACTCGGAGTCGGCGGAGTATATGTTTGTAGAGATCACAATAAACATGAACAAAATTTTAGTTGCTGTCTTGTATAGTCCAAATCTCCATATCAACTATTTTGATGCTCTTGACATGCAGTTAAATAATTTGTGCCCTAATTATGACCATATTGTAATAATGGGGGACTTTAATACATGCCTTCTGAAGCAAAATTCACGTTCACATAAACTCCTATCTCTTCTCACCTCTTTTAATCTTAGTTTACTTCCTCTTTCACCCACCCATCATGCTCCTAACTCTTCGCCTTCCTTACTTGACCTGATGATCGTGTCCTCACCTGATCATGTTGATGATCATGGCCAGCTGACTGCTTCATTTTCGTACCATGATTTAATATATTTATCATACCGGATCCGCACTCCTAAACGAAAACCTCGCTTTGTTAATTTGCGCAGTTACAAGCGCCTGGATCTGGAGGCGTTGCAGCATGATGTCTCTCTCATTGACTGGAGTCTTGTGATTGATGCTGGGGACATTGATGTGAAGGTTGACACTTTTAACTCAATTATACACGATCTGTATGATAAACACGCACCGGTGCGTCGTGTGAGGATTAAACACGACCCAGCTCCGTGGGTTACCTCTGTAATTAAGGATGCCATGGGTCGTAGGGACAGGGCGAAACAAAAACTTAAGCGCAGACCTTCCGCTGAAAATCTAGCGAATTTCAAAATGCTACGGAACCGATGCAGTCGTCTGTGTAGAGATGCTAGGAGGCGCTATTTTGAGGAGATCCTGGAGAAGCACAATTCAAACGACGTTTGGAGGTTCTTGCGATCTGTGGGCATTGGTAAATCACCTGTTTCCGATGCCAACGACGTAGACCTTGCGATTCTAAACGACCACTTCTCACTCTCTCCGGTATCACTCGACGGCTCCATTAAATCTGTCACCCTATCCAATCTTTCTAGTTTACCACTTCCTCCCTGTTCTCCGTTCGTCCTTAGCAGTGTCACTGATGATGACGTGAGAAAGTCCATGTTGGCAGTGAAGTCCTCAGCGGTGGGCAGTGATAAACTATGCTCTCGTATGTTTATCCCTATTCTTCATCTCCTCACTCCTATTCTTACCCACATTTTTAATCTCTCCTTATTTTCCTGTTCTTTCCCTACTGCCTGGAAAATGGCTCACGTTATTCCCCTGCCTAAAATAAACAAACCTTCTGTTCCCTCTCACTATAGACCTATTTCTATTCTCCCTTTTCTTTCCAAGGTCATGGAACATATTGTTCACAAACAACTAACGGCCTATTTATCCAGTAATAATCTAATTTCCTCCTTCCAGTCAGGTTTTCGTCCTGGTCACAGCACCGTCACAGCTTTGCTCAAAGTTACAGATGACATTCGCTGGGCCATGGATAATAAATCTCTCACTCTTCTTGTTCTGTTGGACTTCAGTTCCGCCTTCAATTCCGTAGATTTTGATGTCCTGTTGGGTATTCTTAAGTCCAACAATTTCTCATCTTCTTCCTTATCCTGGTTCAACTCCTATCTCCGGGGCCGCCGTCAGCGGGTTCGCCTAGAGGATACCTTTTCCGATTGGTGTGACCTCGCTGCTGGCGTGCCTCAGGGTGGTGTCCTTTCTCCAGTTCTTTTTTCCATTTTTATTAACACCGTTGCCATGGTTATCACTTCTAATTTCCACCTCTACGCAGACGACTTGCAGCTTTACCGTCATTTCAAGCTGTCAGAGGTCGACTCTGCAATTGAAGCCATGAACCGTGACCTGGGTGGGGTCGACGAGTGGGCCAAATCCTTTGGCCTGCAAATCAACCCCTCAAGTCCAAGGCTATGATAATTGGCGGTAGGTTTTACCGCAATGCATTGAGCATCTCTGCCCTTGATCCTTTGATCCTAAATGGCAATGTTATCCCTTACACTGATGTTGCCAAGAATCTGGGCGTGTTTATTAACTCTAACCTTTCGTGGGGTGAACAGGTGAACGAGATCAGTCGTAAAGTTCATTTCTCTTTGCATTCGCTGAAGCGTCTCCAGTCTCTTCTACCTCTGAAAACGAGGATCAACCTTATGCAGTCTCTGATCCGTCCATTGATCGACTACGCTGATGCTTGCTATTTGGATGCCACAGAGGAGCTTCTAAATAAACTTGAGCGCTTGCAAAATGTCTGTATACGCTTTGCCTTTGGTTTAAAAAAGTACGATCATATCTCTGAATTTCGCAAAAGGCTCAAGTGGCTCCCAATCCGACTTCACAGGAACACTCGCATCTTATGTCTTCTTTTCAATATACTTTTTAATCCTGATTATCCCTCTTACCTTCGTGAACGTTTTTCCTTTGCCCGCCCTCCTGAGGCTCTTTCCCGATCTCATCTTAAATCTAATCTTTCTGTTGTCTCACACAATACTGATTTTTACACATATTCCTTCACTGTTCATGCAGTGCGACTTTGGAATTCCCTACCACCTAATATCCGTGATTCTAAATCCATCCCAATCTTTAAAAGACTCGTAAGGGAGCACTACCTTTCCTCATCTTGTTCAAATTAGTGTCATATATATATATATATATATATATATAGGTATGTATAATATGTTTATTTGTAATATACTCTAATATGTGTATTATTTGATGTGTATCTATCATATGTATGTATAGGTTTATGTATTTTATTGTGATCTATTTATTTAATACATTTCATGTCATGTTACGCACAGTGTCTCTGTTTTTACCGTTTTTCCTGTCGAAGGACTGCAGGAAGAGATTCCTTCGGGAATATGTAGTACCTATGTACCTCCAAAATATTTATATATGTGTTCTCCTGTGTACTGTCTGTGTGTTGTGCATAAATAGATAAATAAATAAATAAATAAATAAATACATTATTATTGCCCCAAATAATCGTGGGTCTGTAATATCAGTGCCACGTGTACATACAAATAGGTACAGATTCACAATTGCCGAGCATCGAACGTATTTTCGTCGATTATTCGGCAAACGATAAAAATATAATAAAAGTCGTTACGATCGCTCGCCTACTGGCCCCACCGTCACACTCGCACAACAAAATATTCCCTGTGAATATAAAATACACAATATTTCGCGTTTTTATCGTTTGAGCTATATAATAAGTGTTCGTTTAGTGTGTTTGTATATGTTATGTATGAGTAAATACGATCAATTTGTGAAGTACCCGAACTTTTGTGGGCGTACACTTGACAAATATTATTATTTTATGCGTGTTTGAATAGTTTGGTGCTTATAGTAAATAGATTTTCATAATAAAACAAGTTGTTGTTTCTCCCATATGAAAAGGGATAAAAGTTACACTGTTCTCGATTCTCGACGTAGTTTTAATGTTTACTGAGTTAAATATAACAATTCATATTTTAACTAGAACCTTGATGCTGACGACTTCTATTATACCTCTATATGAGTATTAATACCAAATAATTTATTCTCTTATTATAAATGGCTTACGCATCAAATCTCTCCCACGTCAGTCAGATTTATTATCTTAACTTGCTTGCAAAGATCAACGCAAGTGAAATTGTAATTTTAGAAAAACAATCCGATGCCTTCACTTTGTTACGGTAAAATTAAAGCAAACACTATGGAACGATTGAACTTTTGCTCAATATCTACGTAAACATTACATTTACACGAATATCAGAGAATATAATGAGGTAAAAAAATATGCAGCAGGTTAACTTCGTGATTATATCAAAGATAAAGCAGCGATTTCTGAAGTAAAACTTGGTATTTTAATCTCATCATCAATATTTTTGCCCGTACAACCTCGTAAACTGGATATTTACTTTAAAAAATGTATTATTAAACTATTATTATTAAAAATGTATTATTTAACTTTTAGCCGCGGCTTTTCCCGCGTATTCCTATTTTATCCCATGGGAGCATTAAATCAGGATAAAAGTTATCCTATCACCTAAGTCATCCAAAACCCTGTCTGTATACTAAATTTCAACAAAATTCCGTTCGGAAGTTTCAGCGTGATTGACGGACAAACGTACAAACAGAGAAACTTTTCACATTTATATCAGTGTGATTTTATCCATAGGTAATAGAAGTGTAAAATTAATATATATTAGATCAGTAATGTTTGGCATGTTAAATTATTCATCTCAATATTTCATGCATGCTTTTAAAAAAATTAAGTTTTGTACGAGGAAATCATTCGGACTATACAAATTGCCCTTCGGCGAATCTTCCTGTAAGTTTTCAAGGAAAGGGGTCGTCGATAAATATTTACAAGGGAGTATAAGCACACAGCTATGGAAACTTTTCCATTAATATGTATGGTACATGGCTACAATATCACCGGCATAATGGAAGCCTCGTGAGCATTTACAGAATAATTATTATTCTAGACGTTTCTCTACGAAAGTATAATTGTAGAGGTACAACTTTACGTTTGTAAGGTATTGTTCCATGCATGCTATCAATTCTTAATTGAACTGTTTCTGAAGCCTTTAGGGTTGTCAAAAGGATTCGGTGACCTTGTTTAAACAAATTGGAAGGTACAGATTGTAGGAATCGATTACCTTAAAGTGCCGCAGGGGTGTCGGCACTCAGAAGCCGATGAAACGCCTTCAATAATGTTGTAATGTGTTCATTGAGTAACTGAGACCTCGTGCTTGTTGATTTAATGTTCTGTTTCATGATGACTGGTTCACTCGTGCATATAAATTATATAAATATGAAAATGGATTTTAAAAATTCGATATTTTATATCATTCCTGAATTGAATGCCTTCTTTTTAAATGTGATGTAGTTGTACAATTAATTGACTACTGTTTTGTTGTCTGCGAATTTGAATACTGTAGGTACAACTGTCTTGTATCAGGTAGTTTGTAACTATCTCAGATATTAGGGGTATGAGATGTTTGTAGGCGTAATGAAATTAAATTAGGGCCTATACCATATCAGCCTACGCACATCTTCAAGTGTAACATAATTAAATTAGTCGCATAATCTATTTGCGTAACATTTCGAACAAACATAACTTATATAATTTCCACAAACAAGAATCTCTGAGAAGTTAAGTCAAAATGAACTATAAATAGGAATAATAATTCACCTTTCCAGCATTATCTAATAAATAAGATTATTGTTAAACAACAGTCCGTGGACTGTGGATTAGACTATACTGAGATTGGTCTAATTCTATGTATTAACTCGTCGAGTACCATCATTATAGACACAATTATAGAACAAAAGGTTGCGGTCACCGGTGACCGCTTGGTGTTTGACCGTTTAAACAGCCTATAAGTGTCTACTTCTGACCAAAGGCCTCTTCTCGCACGTAGAAGGTTTGAGCATTAATCACCACGCTTGCTCAAAGCAGATTGGCAATTTCAAACTTATAATTAGAAGTTATAAGCCCAGGTTTCCTCACGCTGTTTTCCTTCACCGTTTGTCAGTGGTGTCTAGATAATCTTAGAAAGTACATATAACTCGGAAAAAATCGCATTGGTATTTACCGTTGGTAGGTTTAGAACCCGCACTCTCATGTATAAGAAGCGAGCGTCTTAAACCTCCGGGCCACCACGACATCGTTATATCTGGTCCCAGATGCGCAATGGACATCCTAGTTATAACACCTGTCCTATATTATCTGTTAGGTTCGGTCTTGTGTAGGGAAAGTTGTGGATCCTCGAATATATGTGTAGTTAGGCACTAGCAGTGTCGTTTGTAGCGCTATAATTATATAGTAACCGACATAGTTCCTGCATTAGTTACACTTCTCAGGGTGTTATAGTGTATTGTGGATATGCTTAGTATTTTGTGTTCTATTTCTATGAAGCTCGAGTTCAATTTTGTGAACCAAGTGTTGTTTATTTAGTTGTGTGTACCTCTAGTTAGTTGTTAATCTTGATCAAATACCGAGCAAACTGATCAAGTATTTCTTAATAATCACAACTTTGACTTAGTTTTAAATATAAGTTTCTAACTCCGTGAACAAATTAGTAATTAGTTATCAAGTTACAATTACTGAGTAAATTGACGAGGAAATTGACTGGTTTCAACGAATGAAAAGATGACTTAATTTTGAAAAGCTAATTAAGTCTAGATTACTTAAACATTTCTACCAAAATGGGGTGATAAATAGAAAACAATTTGGTTATCAGAAAAACGTCGGGACACAAGACGCAATATCGACTCTGATTAAGGACGTAGTGAGTAGATTAGATAATAAACAGAAAGTAGCTGGGCTTTTCTTAGATTTAAGTTCAGCATTTGATACAGTGGATCATAAACTATTGCTAGAAAAACGTGAACACTACGGTGTCAGGGGTAAGGTGCTGGCTCTTCTTTCATCATACTTAAAGAACAGGAAGATGTTCGTAGAGATCAAAGCAGAGATGTTAGGGACAAATTCCTCAGGCAATAACTGTCTAACTGAAGAAACATACAGATCTAAATTGTCCCCTGTGCACACTGGCGTACCACAGGGCTCCATACTGGGTCCGATATTCTTTATCATGTTTGTTGATGACCTGATACAACATATGATGGAGAATGCTGCAGGATCTATACAGCTTGTGGTGTTTGCCGATGATACTAACGCTGTTGTTTCGGCTGACAGTATACGCACTCTTGATTGCATTGTTAATCAAGTCTTAGATATCTTCCACAGTTGGTTTGCTGTCAACGGTCTCAAAATTAATGCCAGTAAAACTAATGTCATGCTGTTTCGATCTACTTCCAAAAATAAGGATAGCATTAACTGTGCCATTAATGGAGAAAAAGTAAACGTGGTAGAGGTGGTTAAGTTTCTGGGAGTTTATATTGATAGCCAGTTGAGGTGGAAGGAGGAGCTAAAATACCTTGAGAAAGTGATTAGCCCTGCCTGTTACGTGCTTAGAAGCATTTGTAATACAAAAAAGAGCAGTCAGGACTATGGTTGGAATACAGCAGCAAGAATCATGTAAGCCTCATTTCAATGAATTGAATATATTGACAGTCCCAAGTTTATACATTTTGGTCCTGCTTACCCATTTGTCTAGGTACATCTTTGAATATGAGACTGAGGATGAAAGACAAAGAAGGTAGAGCACAAGAAGGAAAGATCTTCAGTTGAAGCAAGTGACTCACCTGAACGTTGCAAAGCATAGTTCCTACCACAAGTGGTTAAAGCTGTTTAATAAACTGCCGACGGAAATAAAAGGTCTTATTTATAAAGGCGAGTTTCGGAATAAGCTTAGACAGTTCTTGTTAAATAAGTGTCTTTATCATGTTGACGAATTATAACGTAATTTATTAGAATTGTTGTTGTGTGATTTTTTTGGTATGTTATGGATGATATGACTATATTTTATTATATTTTGTATATTATTGTTTTGTTTTTGTTATAATTAATTATGAATTGACAAGTACAGGGAATGACATTTAACTTTATTAATTATAATGGCTAATTATAATAGTAATATAATAATATAATAATAGTAATATAATAATAGTATTGTACAAATTCAAACACAATGTAATAATTGTTCATGAATAAATAAATGAAATGAAATGAAATGCTTTTTTTTAAGGGGGTAAATCATCGAATGCCTGCTCCCGCCTGGGCGAGGCGGGAGGGAGTGTCAGACTCTTACTGACTAAAAACCACCCCGTTCCTTCTCCTGCACGTCGAGCCGGAGCCCCGGTTACCCGTTAGGTTCTCCGCGACTCCGAATCGGCATCGGCCCTATTGGGCCTCATCTGTGGTGGTCTGATGAGTCTTTGAGGCGCGCGCGGAACGCGACGCGCCGTACGCTCGGGTCTGTTTCTGGTCGGACCCCCGAGCCACCCATGCTCGCCGTCCACAGGCCCGCGTTTACGGTGGCCTGAGATCGTCCCGCTTCAATGAATGCTAGAGGCTCATATTCATGAGCAGCATTCTGCGACCCACGACGCGGCGACTATCGCGCTGCTACTGCGCTATTACGCGAGCAAGCCGAAAAACATAATAAATAATTTAGTATTCACGAACGTTATAATATAAATGAAAATATTTTGTTAATTCTTTACTTTTCCATCAAGTTATATGTCGTATCTTCAGCTTGTTACGAACTTACGACACGTATAACTTTGCTAACTTTGTCAACTTTAAGTAATGGCATCAACTCGAAATGTTAACGCGAATTCTTTGTAATTATTTTTCATTTAGATTAGACATTGTCAATGTTCAAGTATTTTTAATTAGGTGACTAAACTATGTAGACGTACTCATGATAATTAAAAAGAACATTGTGTGCATTCTATGTAATTATAGTACGATGATAATTACGGAGTGTTTCTAAACGTAAAATTCATAGGACATCGTCCATAATGTAATTTAACAAGATGATACAAAAATGCACTATATTTTTCTTGGTGAGAAATGAACAACATAACAACTAACAACAATTCTTTTATAAAATCCTCTCCAGATGTTGACATATATCATGACACCATAAAAGTCTTTAAGACCCGAATACTGGAATCCCCAAACCGCACAACTTAGTTTACTATGTAACTTAGTTTACTATGTAACTTAGTTAACTATATGTACCTATGTGAAATATTAGATGAGTACGTATTAGTAGTGAGTGTCCATATCACATTTTTCTGAATCTCATTCTTTATATACAAATTTTTAAAAATGTTCATGTCCTTAGCTTAGTATATTTTTTTTAACATTCAAATTTTTACGAAACATGCTTATTTTCTTCTTTTGTTAATCTAGAGGTAATGTTAATTTCGTTAGAAGTAGTTTCTTTTGCAGTAACTAAAATTTTATTGTTCTCGTTCATTTTTGTGTCTGTAGTTTTTGTTATCACTTAGTAATTAAATGTTGGTTAACCTATAATTGGCGACTGTATAAGCCTAATACATTGTTACTTTCATAATCTCTTAATACTATGTATATTGTATACAGAAGTTTTTGGTATACCTATTTAAATAAATAAATAATAAATAAACATAGTCAAAAAAAAAACACACAATATAAATAAATAGACAAGTAGACATTCAAAACAAAACATCGTCTTCCGGATAAACTTTTACCAATACAGAGATGACTTGAGCTCATCTCATGTGTCATTCACGACACGTGAGGCGAGGTGAAATCTCATGCGTGTCACAAGTTTTACAAAGAAATGACACTCGCTGACGTGACGTGGTCTCGGTGCGGTCACGTCGCGGTTACGTCGCGGTCTGCGCTCAGCTCATTATAAAACATGTGAGGATTTTGCTACCCCTGGGATACTTTGTAATGTAAAATATAACATCTACGTTATGTTTTGTCAAAGAATTTCAAACTGAAATGTAACTTGATGCAGGATTATGACTTTTTAACGAGATTTTGTTTGTAGTGACGTTTGGAATATGTTAAAATAGAAACTCATTTAAAGAAATTTGAAGCAACTTTTTCTTTTTTCTTTTTATGCATCTACCGAGGTCGTTGAAAATACAACGTCCTTGGCATCTATGGACAAGTTACTATACTTTTAGAAAATGTTCACAAATTATGTGTTTAAATTGTGTGGGAGAGCCATGCTTCGGCACGAATGGGCCGGCTCGACCGGTGTGATGCCACGGCCGAGCAGAAAACCGACGTGAAGCAACGCTTGCGTTGTGTTTCGTCATATGAGTGAGTTTACCAGAGGCCCAATTACCCTCCCCTTCCCCATTCCCCCCAATCCCTGAATCCACAACGATCCTCAAACTCCTAATCCCCAAAAGGTCGGTAACGCACTTGTAACGCCTCTGGTGTTCCATGCATCCATGGGCGACGCCGATTGCTGACTATCAGGTGATCCGTCTGCTCGTTTACCGGCTTATGCCATAAAAAATTGCTTAGGTATATTTTTTGGTCATTGATATCTCCTCTTCATTTCCTATCACTGACTGATATTTTGATCTTTTGAATGCTAACGACTAAAACACAATAAAAGCTATTTTAATCAAGTTACCGTAGACTGAATTCCAAACTACACAGTATTCTTCTATAAAATGAAATAATTAATAAGACTAGCGTACCTATTTACTAACAGTCTAGACGTTGAATGTATGATTTAGCGTTCTGAGTTCTATTGTACCGTTCAGTGGTATAATTGAACTGGTTGTCATGGCAACCGCTGTTGATTGATGACAACCGCCACTAACAATGCCGAATGTATTGCCGGCTGAACTAAGGCATGATTTAGATCCTTGCTATGAGCCATGGAGGCTAATAACTCAGATGTAATAAAGGTCGAAAATGTTACACGAGTTAATACGATTACTTAAATGAATGAAAGGATGACAAATAATTAAAGTTTGATTGGAAAATCGAAAGTTAGGGACTTTACAGACAACTCCCAGAGTTGGTTTGGAGAAAAATGTGTTTAGATTTTCGATAGCATAGCACGTATAAATTAGATTGATATGGAGTCTAACATTATGCCTGCTGTTTGATTCACCTTGTACTAGAAAGAAAGAAAAAAGCTTTATTTCACTCCCTAAAACAGGTGACCCATACAGATTTTACACATAAGTTTATAAATACATATCTACTAATGTCCCAAGTCTGCGGTGCAATGGGACTAGTTCAGCGTGTGCAAGACAGGACCTCGCGCTGGTATTCTACTGCCGGTATACTACGATAAGTAAATATACCAATGGGTATCCTTACTAATATT
Source organism: Spodoptera picta (assembly GCA_038387885.1). Lineage (NCBI taxonomy): Eukaryota > Metazoa > Arthropoda > Insecta > Lepidoptera > Noctuidae > Spodoptera > Spodoptera picta. Next base: position 34,139 of record JAZHFQ010000039.1, on the reverse strand, counting down.
ATAAATGGGAAAGTGAGTTTGTTTGTTTGTTCCGCTTTCCCGCCATAACTACTAAACCGATTGCTTTGAATTTTTGCAGACGTAAAGATAGAAGTCTGGATTAAATAATAGGGTACTTTTTATCCCGGAAAAATTTGATATTCTCGAGGGAAAACGAAATTATTGGTATAGATGGTGCTGTGTGTATTCTTATATGTCATATAGGCTATTTTTTATCTTTTTGTGACGGGAGCGAAGCCGCGGGTAAAAGCTAGTTATTCTATAAGTAAGTTAAATTGAATTAATATTTTAACTCGTTGAGTACCGTCATTATAGACAATTAAAGAACAATAGGTTGCGGTCACCGGTATCCTCGCTGTGTTTGACAGTTTAATACTAGCTTCTGTCAGTGGCTTTGTCCGCTTTTCCATGAGATATAAAGTATTAATGTTATAATAGTCACGGGCTGCCTCGTTGGCCGAGTGGTCGCGAGTGCGACTGCCGGGCAAGGGGTCTCGGGTTCGATTCCCGCGTCGGGCAAAGTATTACTGGGTTTTTAAAAAAATCTCAGTAGTAGCACGGAGTCTGGAAATGTGCCCGGTATATGGCAATAGGCTCACCCCCTATTACATGGGACTCATAACACAAATAGTGAAAAGTGGGTGTTACTTCTGTGTGCACCTCTGCCTACCCCTTCGGGGATAAAAGGCGTGATGTTATGATGTTATGTAGTCACGGGCAAGTGGTGAAAATCAGCGCCGCAACTCTAGGGTCTCTTGGGTCACGGCATTTAAGCTGAGCTCTGGCTTTTTTGCGCCGTCTTCACTATATTAATTTTTTTGTATGTTATTGTACTTTGTGACGGTGTGCAAATAAAGATTTCTTTCTTTCTTTCTTTCTTTAGCCTATGAGTTGATCAAGACGATAATTTACCCCCTGTTCCAAATTTCATTCCAAACCCTGCAACCGTTTGTGACATGGAGGCGTAACAAATAAGCATACACAGTTTCGCACTTATATTGAATTATATTCATATTCATTTATTCACCATAAAGTGAATAAGGTGTTACAATAGGCTTAAAGCTAATAGTGCATTTATGGACCCTGTAAGGGCACAGCAATATTTGTTAAAATAGAGGTAAATCTTTTTTTAAAGAAATCATCCAAAATAGACCTTAGATATTTAAATAAAACAAAATAAAATAATTAAAATCAAAAATAAGATAATGAAAGTCAAAATGAAAATGATAATTATTAAAATAATATATCATGTTGTCATTCATGTATTCATCTATGGCATAGATTCTATGCTATAGTACCCTCTGTCTACTAGAAATAGCTTTATTTGTAAACATTCATGTTATGTTTGTTAATATTCTTCAAAAGTTCCGGTAGTTTAACATTATAACATTAGAAATAAGGATTGGTACCTGCTTCATTTAAAATCTTTAACATATTACCCCTTCTCTTAAAAAAATATCGAAATGTAACAGTACAAATACACTTCAAAACAGTAATTTTAACAATAAATGATTTGTTAAACTCATAAAAGCGATAAATAACTCAAGCTTACTGGTCTATGCGTTCAACATTTCTCTTTATACATGGTTAAACCCTGTCCAAATCTGAATACAGTTAAGTTTAATTAAACTCACACATACAGCTATGAAAACCAGTATAAATTGACCGTTAAAGATGCGAAAAGGTGATAGAAACCGATACAATGGTATACTGGTTTTGTTTAACTTGATGTGTGACCGTAGCTTCTATACATTATGTGCAAAGTTCACATGGATATAAAATATGGACGTGTTATTGCGAGTGCGTTGACTCAAAGTACCAATTTCAAACGATTGAGTTACATACGGAATTTGTAATGGGGTAGAGGAAATTATGGGTCGTTTTGTTTCTGATGAAATTAGGTCAAAGTGTGATGTTTTGATTTTCAACTAAGAATAATATAAACATTTTCTTTTTCAATCCCTTTAGTTAGTAAGTGGGTAATCCTTATTATAATATTATAAATCGGAAAGTGAGTTTGTTTTTTTGTTCCGCTTTCACGCCATAACTACTAAATCGATTGCTTTGAATTTTTGCAGATGTATAGTTAGAAGTTCGGATTAAATAATAGGGTACTTTTTATCCCGAAAAAATTTGATATTCCCGAGGGAAAACAAAAGCATCGGTATAGATGGCACTGTGTGTATTGGTATATGTCACATTGGCTTTTTATCCTTTTGTGACGCGAGCGAAGCCGCGGGTAAAAGCCAGTGTTAAATAATTAGATAAGGCATCCACAAAGACACTACAAACACTTGTAATTCTGAAAATGGTATATTCTGTTTCTGAAGGTAGTTCAATATAACATTATATTTATGATAAAATACAACTCCTGGCGATGAAAATGGGACCCAAAAGACTCCCTTATAAACTCTGACGTCAAATGAAACTGAATTACGTTCATAAGGTTTAATTCTCACTGGCTCATTATACTCCTTCAAAGCACACATTACTTTGCAACTTACTTACTCTATTCAAGAAAAAACCAATTTCCTTTGAATACCAATATACTTTAGTAAACTCGCAAGAAGTTATTAATGTAGGAAATATGAAAGTTAATTAAGTTTCAGTAATTATTTTCGCTAACCAATTAATTTCAACCGATCGCGGCATAAATCTTTCTGCGGTTGAAAAGTTTATAATAAAAGGGAAATGAGGAACATTAACGAACAATAGCTAAAGAATCAGCAGTTTTTCAATTGGAACTGCTACAAAGAGTGACCACAGATCGAGCACCCGTCACTACTATTATAAGCTTGGAAGAATCAAATTGATTTAATGCTTTAACTTCATTTTATATCTAATAGGAATTGAACGTTCCACTATTTCTTTGATAGTTGAAAGTGGCTTTCGACTGGTTGAGTAATTTTATTCTGCTAGATTAGGCTGCGCGACATCGTCGCGACCGCGCACGCTGCTCACGAGGAAGAACCCCTCTGTGGCTCGTAATAGAACTTTTCTCAGTATATTCGCTTGAGTAACCCGCGATTTTTAGTTAGTTTTATTCTATTTGTAATGTCTACGACATTGTGCTTAGATTTGACAATAGATTCCCCTCTGATTACGATTAAAACAAAACAGACCTACTTCCTAGATATCCTAAGTATGGAATAATTCCATTATTTCATTCTTTTACATTGTTTTTAAGGACTCCTTGTCGTAAATAAATACCACAAATAACGGTTTCCCTAAAATAACAAGCCAATGGATCTAAAATTAGATTCGCGTCGCATGATAGAACACAACTACATACATCGACCAGTTAATCCGGCAGCACTAGTAACATACGATGTTGGCCAGTCGGCCATGTTTGATGCCCTGGTTATGATGTCACGATATGATGGCGACCGTCACTACCAGCGCTGTAAGTGGATATTACAGCAGTCATCAATTTCAAGCGATATCGTTTCGGCTTCTTGCGAGGTTGACTGCACGGTTGGTGCGGTGGCTGGGCAACCGGCTGCCGTGCAACGTGTCGCGGGTTCGAATCCCGCACGGAACAACACTTTGTGTGATCCACAAATTGTTGTTTCGGGTCTGGGTGTCATTGTGTATGTGAACTTGTTTGTTTGTAAACGCACCCACGACACAGGAGAAAATCCTAGTGTGGGGCCACGTTTAAAAAAAAAAAAAAAAAAAAAAAAAAAAAAAAGGTCCTTTAGTTATTTATTGCCTTTAGCTTTTTTGGGAGCTAGTTGTATGACTATAAAAAGGTTTCATTTAGTTGTATGAGGCTGGTACGGACTATTAGGCAAAGGTAGTTTCGTTAATTGTCTTGTTAGTTGCAAATGCGACTATAGAGTAAACACCTCAGGAATCTTAACATTGAGGAGTTACCTAAACTGTATTTGATAACAGAACTGTACCTGTAATAAATTTTGTTTTAACAATATTCCAACTGTACCCGTGTACCAATTATTCTTAGTACGAACTAAAAATACCAAGAAAAACCACTTTCAATATCAATCTTATTAACAAACAAACAAATCGACTTCACTATCTAAATCTGCAGAACGAATAAATCCCACACACTTGATCCCATCGGTAGCAACAAATATAGTGTGAGCGACATTTTGCCAAGGCTCAAAATATTTGTGACAAGCGAATATCGAATCGAGTATATTTTTTCCAATATGTTCTCGTTGCGTGTATGGAACAAATTGGAACAAAGGAGGGCTTGTAACACCTGGTGTGCCGTAAATTCTAGCTCCTTAACTATTGCAGACAATATGAGAAATATACGCAGGCTTTAGGAGTGTGTTGATGAAATTGCGTGAATATTCGCGAATATTTGCTCTAGTGTAGGTACTGCACAGAGTGTTACACGTTGTATTGTGATCTTGAAATAGAAGGAAACGTTTCTGGTGCTGTTTTGGGACTGTGGTAAATAAAACTTATGAAGTACATTGAAACTATATATAACATCACGCCTTTTTATCCCCAAAGGGGTAGGCAGAGGTGCACATTACGGCACTTAATGCCACTGTATAATGTAACACCTACTTTTCACTCTTTATGTTATGAGTCCCATGTAATAGGGGTGAGCCTATTGCCATATACCTGGCACATTTCCAGACTGCGTGCTACTACTAAGATTTTTAAAAACCCAATAATATTTTGCCCGTCCCGGGAATCGAACCCGAGACCCCTTGCCCGGCAGTCGCACTTGTGACTACTTGGCCAACGAGGCAGCCATACCTACATTGAAACTGTTTTATTTAAAGTATTACTTTATACAAACTAGGACAACGCTTCGATGCATTTAATAATCATAGAGAGAGTAGCGATGCTCGATAGCAGACCAAAGAAAAAGAGACGGACCTCTGAGTTTGTTTCGGCATTTCTTCTCAGAGTAGTCAGTTAGGAAATGATCGACCTCTCCGTTCGCCTGATAAAATTGACGTGTAAAAGTGCTGCCTAGTAGCCTATTTGCAAAAATAAATTCACTTGTTTCACTTGTAAGACCAAATACACCAAATACAATATTCGGATTGGGCATGTCCGCCAACACTGCGCAGTATGTTGCACCTGTATTGCAGACTTGTTGTAGTTTTATAATTTACCTATTATCTTTTTTTTCTTTATATGTCTGTTTTTAAACCCATTTTTTTTGTTATTTGTCATAATGTATAATGTATTTTTCCTGGCGTGCATGTCTTATACCGAATAAACGTATTTCATTTCATTTCATTACAATGGTATAGCCAAATTAATAACATATTATACATAACATAACATATATGCATTTACATTGTACCAATATTACAACAGGGACTTTTTAGATCTTTGCTACATACAAATGTTTGACTGCGCGGTTGGCGCGGATGCCGCGCAACGTGTCGCGGGTTCGATTACCGCACGGAACAACTCTTTGTGTGATCCACAGATTGATGTTCCGGGCTGGGTGTTATATTGTGTAGGTGCACTTGTACCTATGTTTGTAAATGCACCCACGACACGAGAAAATTCTAGTGTAGGGCAAAGTTATTAAAAAAAACGATTGGACCTAAATAGTATGAAAATCATCACTGTTAAATAATATCATACCGTGATGATATAAACCAACCCTAATTTTTTTCAAACTCAAACTCAAACTCTTTATTTGCATGTTAAGGTAATACATACAGGTCATTACAGGTCTTATGAAATAACAAGCACAGTTTAACGGCCTTTTTCAGGCGTTGCAAATTTCATTGCATTATTAACATAAACAATAATAACAAACCGGGACAGAATGGAGACCTATCATTTCCTCACTGCAACAAATCACCCTGAAAAATGGCAAGAAAATAAAACCATCCATAAATTCACAATCGATTCATAAAAAGACAGTTTCGTTTCGATTCTGGTGGTGAGACAGTGTCTTGCAGGTCGAGGCGAGGGCTCCGTGATTCTGGTACCAGTTGGCTACTTAACGCCACTTTTATGAGAATACTCACGTAACATTTACTACAAATGTCTGCGTTTCCTTACGATGTTTTCCTTAAGCATTTGGCCGTTCAATCTATTGTTAGTTTTATGTATGTTGGTAAATAGAGATTGGTTTCTCGTAAAGATGGCGTTTTTGATCTATGCAATACATTTTAAAGACTGCCTCGTTGGCAGAGTAGTTTTCAGTTCGATTCCCGGGTCGGGCAAAGTACTACTGTGTATTTTTTAAATTCTCAGTAGTAGCACTCAGTCTGGAATTGTACCCGGTATATGGCAATAGGCTCACCCCCCATTACATGGGACTCATAACATAAATAGTGAAAAGTGGGTGTTACATTGTACAGTTGCATAATATACATACACCTCTGCCTACCCCTTCGGAGATAAAAGGCGGGATGTTATGTTATGTTATTTTAAAGCTTTTGAATGTGATTAACTTCTGAACCCATAAAATATAATATATTTTTTTAAAAAGACAATCATGTTCAAAACTTTTCTAGTAATAAAATAACGATTCACTTATCTGTTCCTCATTTTTTCTGTTCGTATAACAATGGCTTTAAGGTAGAAAATTGCTATTATTATCTCATAGTGAGTCAGAAGTAACAGAACTTAACGCAATAATAAAAGCAAATCCCTTCAGTTTTTATTTAGAAAGTCATCCGCAGTGAGACCATAAAGAATTTTACGAGAATGCGCGCACTTGTGAAGTGGGAGCCATAAGCATGGGCATGAAGCTAATACGTTAACTGGCTAACACTGAGTTTGCACTCAGAGCAAATAGCAAATTAGTTCATTTATTGAACTGTTGAAGAAGAAGCTGTATTTTGCAGTAACAACAGAACTGTGTTTTTATAGTAACTATGGTGAGACATACTAAATTACCTAAAAATCGCGGGTTACTCACGTGAATATATTAAGAAAAGCTCTACTAGTTTCAAACCACAGAGGGGTTCTTCCTCATGAGCAGCGTGCGCGGTCGCGGCGATGTCGAGCAGCCTACTGACATCGCCGCGTTTTTAGTTAACAACAGTACTATAAGTGGCCTTAACTCGTCGAGTACCGTCATTATAGACACAATTATAGAACAATAGGTTGCGGTCACCGGTGACCGCTTGGTGTTTGACAGTTTAATAATCTTAAAAATCTATTCAAAGCTTCTGTATGTCTGTGTTAAGTAGAAAATGAAGACGCAACATAATGTGAGCACAAAAACCTCCCATCATCTTCCAAACTTTCGGTTATTTACAAGAACCCTGCAGCATCACTCTAATCTTTATTGCTACTTAAACTTAAGTAGTACTTCCCGTCAGACCTTCATAAGGGGAAAAGGGCCGTATATTACAAGCAACATAACTAACAATATATTGAGAAGAGTTTGAAAAAATCCTTTTCGGGGTCCGCGAAAATATCGACAGCTGCAGACTCTATTTTTCCTTGTTCAAAATGATTCGCTCCAAAACTTCCGAAATCACATCGGAAGCAATTTTGTGATAGCGCCCTTTGTACCAGAGTATTGCTTTATATTGAAAATTAAACAAAAACAGCGATAGCTTGGGAACACTGAACGCGATAACTTCTGCTCCTCACACTCGAAATTATTTACATGGAATTTGATTAACTTTTAATCCATTGTCAGGTGTTGCTGGCAGTTTCGGTTTATGGTGGTCGCGTTCCCGAATCCTATAATCCTTTCGCGAAATCCTTTCACACTTCCTATTCATGGGCTGTCCAAGTTTAAAATCCCTTGGGTGTGGAATTCAACCATTGCTTTCGTGAACAAACACAAAATTAAATGATGTTTACATTGAGTTACTATTATTGTTTGACATTCATTATTATCGTTCCTGACGTTTATTAATATAAATGAAGACTAGGAACTGATGTTTTTATACAACGATGTGATCATTAACCTTATGTCAATAATGATGGCGTTAAAGTTTTATTTATTGCTTTATAAATAGCGGGTAAACACGCTACTGTCAATAGAGTATCATTATTGAAAGTAATGATACAGTTCTTTGTAGAATTATTTATATTTATGTAGATGATAATTTCCGTAACTAAAAACTTATTAACATTAACAATAATTGAAATGCCTCGTTGGCCAAGTGGTCGCAATTGCGACTGCCGGACAGGGGTCTCGGGTTCATAAATAGTGAAAAGTGAGTGTTACATTATATCGGGGATAAAAGGCGTGATGTTATGATGTTATATGATTATTTCATTTGTTCGAATTGAAATGATCCTCGTATCATAATGAACAGCCAATTGTACCTTAGATTAATCTATTGATGTAATTATCACTGCAAGAATGGTTTCTTAGTGTCAATTCTAGGTTAAGTTACGATCTACCATTGAGAACTATTGCCCGAATACTGAAACGCAGCCACTCTATCCTAAGTCACGCATAAGTAGATTACGTCATTACAAATTTTTTGACAATGACAGAGTTGGCGTGATATTTAAGTACTTACCTACATCTTAACATTGAGTAGCCTTTCAGTATGTTAAAAAATTTAAAAAGCCTAATAAATACTTAAATACAATAACCAAAACTATTAACGAAGCAACTGCAACACATATACAAACTAATCCGTTTACATTCAATTTGTGGACTCAGCATCAATCCAGCAGGATTTGGAACATCAGCACCTAACATACATCACACAAGTTAAACATAACTCACGTTCATTCAGTGAACGAATGATTGCACTAATCACTGCGTCATATGTGAATGAATGATTGAACTGAACGAATTGGTTCATGAGTACGAACATTAGCGTTTTCCCTTTGAACAAGCATATTGAAAAGCCGTGTTGACATGAGTGTGTCAGAGACCCTGATTGTGGACGGTGTTAGAAGGGAAATGTAATTGAAACTTATTAACATTAATAATAATTAAAGTGCCTCGTTGGCCGACTCGTCGCAACTGCGACTGCCGGGCAAGGGGTCTCGGGTTTAATTCCCGGGTCGGGCAAAGTATTACTGGTTTTTAAAAATTCTCAGTAGTAGCACGGAGTCTCGAATTGTGCTCGGCATATGGCAATAGCCTCGGTCCCTATTACAGTGGACTCATAATATAAATAGTGAAAAGTGGGTGTTACATTGTACAATGGCATTAAGTGCCGTAATGTGCATCTCTGCCTACCCCTTCTGGGGTAAAAAGGCGTGATGTTATGTATGTATGTATGTATGTAATAATTTAAGTGTGATAAATGTAATATTGCGTGAACGAAGAAACATATAACCTTCACTAACAGCTGGAAAAATATTTAGTTTGAATAAAAACTAAGTATTTTCTCAGTTGTTAGTGAAGCATGAACTTCTGCAAAGTAACCCCAGATTCTATTCTATTCTATTAAATTAAAAATGATTTGAAAGTTAAAAGTAACGGAGAATCTCTAAAAATAAGACAAGACTTCCATAGCTAAGTACTTACTACCACTGAGCAAATAGTTCTTACTACACAAATCTAATTTTACACTCAAACAAAAAAATAACTTCCACGGAGTGTTCTTAAAGTTACGGATGTTATTAATTTTAAGTTTAATAGAAACCGAAATATCACAATTTAAAACCAAAGACATTTTAAACACAATACTATATAAGATCTGAGCAATACCTTTAAACGTTGAGCCGCAATTAATGTCAAAATATTTTGAATCATTAATTTCATTTGGAAGTGCTATAAGATGAATCCGCATTTCTTTGAAAACCTCATGATTAACGGTCTCCAAATGGTTGGAGGATTAAAATCCGTCTTTACAGGCTTCCCTTGATTGACCTGAATTCATTTTGCAGGAAGTAGATGCTATTTATATCTTTAGGTATTCCAGGAACATTATATTTAAGGAAATTGGCACTTTAAGACAGGAGAAACAGAAATATTATGCTATAATAGTAATACATTTTGCTTTGCTGTTTTTATTTATTCCCACAATCTAATCATGCGTGTAAATTCTGAAATTTAAATATGTAATTTGATTATTTTTGTTTCAGTTCAATAGAAACTCAAACTGTTGACGTCAGCGCTGGTTTCCAACTCCCAATACTTCTGATGTTCCGGATACAAATAACCAGGTATATACCTACCTAATTATATATTTAGAGGAAAGTGACCAAATATGGAATACCATTTTGTTTCTTACGCATAATTTTCCCAAACGTTGCAAATAATAAAACTTTTTGTGGTAAATACAACAATTATATATTTTGGCCTGTGGACTCTGGGGCAATCAATATGTGCCCAGAGTCCACATATGAGGCACTTGACCCATGTTACTCTATGAGTATCATTTGAAAACAGGATACCACAGAAAATACACTCCGAATCTTCAGAGTCTGGAGTTGTATTTCCTATCAAAGCATCAGCTCACTGTCTGTATCAAACAAAACAATGGACCATTCCATAATTGGATTTTGCAACGACTTTAAACTGACATTAATATTTTATTTTAATTTTAATTTTTTAAGAAATAAATATAATTAAATACCACCGAAATCGACAAAAGAACATCTAAACTGTCTCTAAAAGTTATTAAAACAATACGATGTGTACTTTTTAAACGAAAAATGCGTATCTTTCACATACGTCAGAAAGTTCTGCAGAAGCGGCACAACAAAACACTGCAATATTGACGAATGGGCTCACTCGACTGATATGTCACAGCCTGTACCCGCAGATGGGGATAGAAACAAAGAGACAAACAGTGTTTCTTGCGTGTGTGAATTATAGTTTCTTAGTATTGCCGGTATTCCATATTAGGGATACTATTCCATATTTGGTCACTTTCCTCTATAATTACGCTTGTGTGAGCATTATAACTTCATAAATATCTAAAGCCATAAATCAGAATCGAAGCACTATTCTCAAGGACGACCTTAATTACAGATGAGCTACACCACCGATTCCCAGTAATGGCAAATTCAATTTACGGATTTGACAGCCGCTATCGGTTTTATCTCACTAAAGAACCAGGTTTTGCGATCGAAGCTTTTCCCAATAAACAAATGAGACCATTCCTTGGAATCCGCGTCATATATTAATTTTTCCGACTTGACAACGTGTCAATTCTGTACTAATTTAATTTTTATCTGAGTAAACACTTCGGTCGCGCTCTAAGACCTGTCTAAACACATATTTCTATTCAAATAACGACGAAGTACCCTCGAAAAGACGTTTACTTTATCAATAAGCTTCGCCGGTAATCCTCTGAGGTATTCCACTTAAAATCTTGAGGTTATCTTGAAATATTCGACCGTGAATACCTTCAGACGATTTTCACAGGAAATGGTTTTAAGATCCTTTCTATTGATAAAGCTGAATGAGGACGAGCCAACGCTGCACTGACTGAAATAATTTCAAAGTTCCTTTTTATTTTTAAAGACGATTCTTGTTTACGGAGTTTTAACTACGTAGATTTATGTAATCGTATTTGAACGTCAACTACACGATAAATATTCAAAGTTACAAAACATTACAAAACTTACTAAATAGCTTTACCAAAAGCAATCTTAGAACTATCACGATACAAAAAAGCTTGCTTCGAGGCAAGAAAATTTGAATGCAAACAAGATTGTCGAGGACACTTCCTAAATATTCATGCACTTGCTATGCATATAGACATGTCCTCAGGTTCCCCCTAAGGAACGCGGCACGTCTGCACCTGCATACGAATTTCGTATAAGTGACCTTAAGAACCTCTTCAGGAAGATGGTATGGCCGTCAGATACTGAGTGGCTGAAGTGTCCTTTTCTTTGAGGGGTTAAACGCCTGACTTGGTATGAAAGGCTCAGACGCTTGGGCAAGCCCGATGTGAACGGACTTTTAAAATTGTTTGGGTAAGGGGTATTGTGGATTTAAACCGTTAGGTGTAGGTATTTAACCACCATGTTACACTATAAGATTTATTTTTTTGTTTTGTTTTGTTTTTATTTTAGTATGTTTTGTTTTGTTTTTATTTTAGTATGTTTTGTTTTGTAATTATTATAATGCGTCAAGCGTGTCTTTGCATTGTTCTTACATAGACGTACAGTATTGGAATATGTATCAGAGACATTGTAGAACATATTTTTTTTTAAAGTGTAACGAGTGGAGTTTCTTGCTCGTTCTTCTCCATTCGAATTTAGAATTTATTTATTCTATTTACATTCTGGAATGAGCGCCTATCTTCACCTAGCTCCACTGACGGACTGACTGACAGACTTATTCTGTATTTGTTGACGTTTCAAAAGTACCAAATTATGGTTTAATTGAAATAAATGCTTTGACTTTGACTTTGACTTTAACCTTAGAATGACTTACATACCATCAGATCCTAATCTTATTGTCAAATTATTTTATCGGATTTTTGTACATAGTTGTCCAAATGTTCAATGAAAACTTTAAAGTAGGTAGACTTGCGGGCCACTATAACTTTTTCTTAATTAATTTTAGAAAAAAGTAGGTATCATCTAAACTTTTCAAAAATATTTTTCTCAAAGGATTTTCATTTCATTTTTACTGATTTCATAGTGTTTACTAATGATCGTCTCAAAACAAGACAGAAACTGTAGAACAAGTACCGCGTAATATTTTATAATAATTTATCCGGCAACACTTCGCTCCCCGCTGTTACAAGATAAATGCTGTTAAACAAACTTACTTACATGACATAATAGATTAATATGTCTTTCTATATGCTTTCTAATAAATGGCTAACCCTTTTTTATGGAACTACGGTATATTTAATACAATTTTTTTAACTTTTGGAGTTACTCTTGTCCCATTAATGTTTGTGTTTTATATAGAACACTAGCTGACCCGGCAAACGTTGTTTTACCTATTAAAAAATAAGGGTTGATCGTAGAACGGTGAAAATTGAGGATTGTATGTATTTTTGTATGTCATATCATAAAATAATACAAACTAAAAATTTTGTCTAAAAAATAAAATATAAATTTAGGGTTGGACTACCCCTAACATTTAGGGGGATAAAAAATAGATGTTGTCGATTCTAATAGATACCGGATAAGCACAAAAATTTCATCAAAATCGGTCAAGCCGTTTCGGAGGAGTACCTATGGCAACGAAAACTGTGACACGAGGATTTTATATATTAGATAGAAGTAACCTGTTACTTTAAAAAGATTATTCACTATAATATCTCCTACCAAACATTTTTTACACTCGATCAACTTGAACGCGTATATTTCGACATAGAAAACAAATAAACATCATCAAAACCGATCAATGATTATACCCTCACATCAAACAGTATAGAGTAAACAGTATCTACCAGAAACCGATTAAACCACATTTTTTCTGAAGACAAAATTATTTTTACATCAATTTAAAAGGTTTCGTTAAATCTTCTTGTTAAGACATATATACTTCCGTCGTCTGGTAGAATCCTCTAAGAAATTTCAAAGTTCATTTTATAAGTAAATTATTATGTTTTCGGCTTACTCACGTAGTAATTTGACGAGGAACTCGACTAGTTTCAAACCATGTTAGAGGCTCATATTTATGAGCAGCATTTCGCGACCCGCAACGCGGCGACTGTCGCGCTGCTACTGATATTCATTTTATAAGATTTTTAGTAACTTGCGTCGTTATATGGTGGTCGAGATATAACGAGAGATAACCTGGCAAAGTTCATAGCAAATTGCACCTTATTTTAAAACTCATTTAACTTATTTATTTTTGTAATAGGGTAGTTTCCTAAATTTTATTTGAATGTCCGTCTGGTATTTTACTTTAAAACTTTAGCCACGTATTTTTTCTTTTCTAACAAAATTAAATATTTTCGACGATATATTAAACTGTCAAACACCAAGCGGTCACCGGTGACCGCAACCTATTGTTCTATAATTGTGTCTATAACGACGGTACTCGACGAGTTAATTGGAAACATCGTGTGACGTCACAGCGTGCTACATTTTGTAGCACACTGTAACCTATAATACTAAGCACTAATGATCGCAGGAATGTGTGGCAAAGTAAGGAGTTGCACGGACGCTACTATCGAGCCTTACATGGGCCAAATACGGATTTCTTAGCGTCCGTATCCTGGCTACGTTTCAATAACTTATTTGGAGAAACGGAAGGTTTTGTCTGTGCAATTTTGGACGAAGTTATGATGACGAACAATTATCGAAAATATATTATAAAGGATGGAACTGTTGACATTTGTCGGGCATGTCATCATCCCGGGGAATCCATTCGGCATATAATTTCGGGTTGTTCTCACTTAGCTAATGGAGAATACTTGCATAGACATAATCTTGTAGCCAGGATTATTCATCAACAACTTGCTTTGAAATATAAACTTGTAGAATCTGAAGTGCCGTACTATAAGTATCTGCCTGACCCAGTTCTTGAAAATGGAGATGTCACACTGTATTGGGATCGAACTATCATCACAGACAGGACAATTGTTGCAAACAAACCTGACATTGTGGTGATAGATCGACCAAGCCGTCGCACAATGATAGTTGATATAACAATCCCACATGACGAGAATCTTGTGAAAGCTGAAAAAGATAAAGCAAGTAAATATACATCTGAGTAGGCTAGCGTTAGATGGTTGGGTCAACAAGGGCCTGATGCAGAAAGCAGTACTTCTGGACACGGCACGTATTGTCCGGAAATTCCTTTCTCTGGAGCCCTGACCACCGGTAGCTTGGATTTTTCCCGTTACTGGTGGGCTACTGCTTTTATATTTTTAAATGTTTTTTTTATATACATAATATAATGAAATATTTAAAAATATATAAATCAAGTATGAAAATAAATAAAGGAAATAATAATAATACCAATTTATTTCAGATAATAAAATCCATAAAATTACATTAAAAACGAATTCAGGTTCAAAATTTTATAAATAAATTAAAAAATACAAATGGAAGGTACATTGTAAAAACAAAAGAAACAGGAGTAGGATGAGAAAAACGTATTTACCTCTATAGGCTCGTTGCCCAAATGGTCGCAAATGCGACTGCCGGGCAAGGGGTCTCGGGTTCGATGCCCGGGTCGGGCAAAGTCAGTAGTACTTTGCTGTGCTACTGCATGGAGTCTGGAATTGTGCCCTGTATATGCCAATAGGTTCACCCCGTATTACATGGGACTCATAACATAAATAGTGAAAAGTGGGTGTTACATTGTACAGTGGCATAATGTACACCTCTGCCTACCCCATCGGGGATAAAAGGCGTGATGTTATGTTATATTATTTATTTATAGGCACATCAACAGTATACATATTATACACTTGCTATAACATAGTTGCAATACAAAACAAAATGTGATATGCATACCAATGACAGATGTACACAATACCCACTGAATCATAAATTCCATGTACTTAGAGGTACAGTGATATTAAAAAGACAAAAGAAAAACATAATAATTAAAATATTTCAAGCAATCTAACACAACCGAAGTGTTTTTAATAGTTAGATGAGCAAAATAAAATAATAAACAAATCTACATTGAATCGAACGGCTCAATCAGGCTTAATTTACTACTTTAGACAAGCATCAAGTACTTGCATCTTGCAAGACACTGATGTCGCAACCCCTGGCAGGGTTAGCAAGTTCATTAAGGTTCGTTTGAACTTCGATAGTTAAACTTAGATCATCAAGCCAAACTAAGAGGATTGAACGATAGATTGTACAGCAACCATGCTTGTTTGCTCGTGGTCTCGACTTGGAACAAACACGTGGTTGGTACGCTAATATTTGTGTGGTTCATTGAACTTTGCAGCCATTACTAACACTATACCTCTAAAGGTTATTAATGTTGAATAATGTGTTTGTGTAAATATTTGATTTAGATGTAATGCGATACATAGGTATAACATAATGTGTCTTCGTGCCATAGATAAAGAGTAGCAATCAGACTGCGACTACAGTCCTGATTCAAACTTTAATATCAACAACCTATAAGTGGCCACTGTTGACCAAAGGTCTCTTCTCACACGGAGAAGGTTTGAGCATTAATTGCCATGTTTACTCTATGTGGGTTGGCGACTCCAATCTTATAATTAGAAATGATAAGCTTAAGTTTCCTCTAAATGTTTTCCTTTACTGTTTGTCAGTGGTGTCTAAATACCTAATCTTAGAAAGCACATGTAACTAAGAAAGAGTCACATTGGTACTTGCTGTTGGTAGGTTTCGAACTCACACCCTCATGTATGAGAAGCGGGTCTTAAACGTCCGGAGCATCACGACTCCCTTCGATTTAAACTTGCTGGTTTTATATTATCTTTCATCTGAAATTATTTTTCAGTTCAGAGCTTCTCCGATAGTAGGTTATCCAGGATTTTTTTTTTTTATGGAGTAGGAGGCAAACGAGCAGACGGGTCACCTGATGGTAAGCGATCAGCGCCGCCCATGGACACCCGCAACACCAGAAGAGTCACAGGTGCGTTGCCGGCCCTTTAAAAAGGAGTACGCTCTTCTCTTGAAGGTTTGAAGGTCGTATCGGTTCGGAAATACCGCCGACGACAGATCATTCCACAGTTTTGCTGTGCAAGGCAGGAAGCTACGTGAGAACCGCACAGTTGTGGCCTGCCAACCATCTATATGATGGGGATGCATATGCTGTCGTGAGGGTCGATGGCGAAAAGATGCGGCAGGTATCAGGTCAAACAATTCCTCAGAGCACTCCCCGTGGTATAAGCGGTAGAAAATGCACAATGAAGCTACATCTCTACGCATTGCCAAAGTGTCGAGCCGGTTTGAAACATCCGGACATCCAACAATCCGAACGGCACGCCGCTGAATGCGGTCCAGAGGAAGAAGCTGGTACTGGGGTGCCCCCGCCCAAAGATGAGAACAGTATTCCATGTGGGGCCGCACCTGTGCCTTATATAGAAGCAGGCGGTGGGTCGGGGTGAAATACTGCCTCGATCTATTGAGCACACCAAGCTTCCTCGAGGCTAATTTGGCCTTCTCCTCTAAATGACCGCAAAACTGGACGTCAAATGTTGACACCAAGTATTCCAATACCGGCTGAGGCAGTTAGGGGGGTGCTTTGAAACTGAGGAGAGACGACCAACGGCACTTTCTTAGCGGTAAACACGCAGATTTGTGTCTTAGTGGGGTTAAATTGGACCAAATTAAGTCCACCCCAATCAGAGATTCTCCCTAAAGAGGTCTCGATTTCAGACACGAGTCTGTTTCGGCTCTCTATGACGTTTTCACGAGAAATATTCCCGAGAAGTGAAAATATAGGTACAACTGTCAAGCCCAGAATTTTATTTAGTAAAGTGGTGTCGTAAACTGACATCAAAGGTTTGTTGTTTTCCTCGTTAAGTTTTCCTAATTCCTCCCTTTGGTTTCGTTTCCGGGTTGAACTAAAAGGTTTGGCAATCATAGATTAGGAGTTTGGAATTATCCTTCCCACTACTTTCCTGCGTTTCTTTGCCTCAGGCTTACTTTTCTCATTGACAGTCAAACCGCGTAGAATAGTGACTAGGAGTAGTTAAGATTCAGTGCGGGCCACAGGCAAACATTTCGGGAAAAGCCAGGGGAAATAAATATCTCTCAAATCATAATAAAATGAACAAAACGGAAAAATATTGGTATAAATACACTACGGTAAGATTATTTAGTAGTTTTCTTATTGGAAATATTATTTAGTGTTGCCCTTAAATATAAATGACTAGCGGCCCGTCCCGGCTTCGCACGGGGGGACTTAAGATTTTTTACATAGTTTTACGTTTTATTTATATTTATTCTCAGTTTATTATTTTTGAAATAGTAGGTAAGTACTTACCTAATAGGCATCTTTTGGATGAATTAATAGTCTTAAGGTAACCGATTGAACAATTCAAAAGTTATCTAGAGCAAACTTTTATAAGGATTGAACCATTCATTAAAACGATTGTTATGGGTAAACTATAAAAGGTAGACATATGCTCTCGCGGACTTTTTTAAAAATAATGTTAAGATGAACAATTCATCTATAGAGCATTTTTGTATAACTTTAACTATATGCTTAGCGCACGCCACGGAAGGCCTCAGAAACGATACTTTTCCCCCGTTTTTAAAACATTTTTGGTTACTGCTCCACAACTATAGGACCTAGCGTGATATTATACCTCTATAGCCTATGTTACTTCTGAATAATGCAGCTTTCTAATGGTGAAAAAATTATTGCAATTGGTCCAGTAGTTTTTGAGTTTATTCATTACAAACATACAAAAATACAAAAATACAAATCTTTCCTCTTTATAATATTAGTATAGAAAACGAAAATAAACTGCTGAAGTAATTGCATTTGGTCTTTGATCGTCTAAAATCAATCTTATAACGATGATATAAAAGGTGGAATTATTTCAGTTGACCATTAGGTCAGTAGATAACTAGAAACCTATACCTCTATTATTCACGAGACTACGTTCACCGCACATCGTTTATTTATCGTCTGTACTGATAAAGGGACATTTAGGACGTTTAGTAATCGAAACTGGGGGAATGAGGAAGCGTCGAAAGATATTCCAGAAGTTGCTCTGTAAAAAATACACCATACCTATAACTATCAAGTTATGCTAAGGGAGATTTTACAATTTTAAAATCAGATTCATTGTCTTCAAGGCCCTAGTGAATAGGTTGCTTATGGGACGACGTGCTCCATCGTAGACCGCATCATCGCTTACCAGACGAGATAGTGGTCAAACGTCGGCCCAACAAATATATAAAAAAGATCAAGAAAAGAGTCATTATTTTTATTAAGAAAAACACTATTCTCAATATTTTTAGCACTTTTTTCTCAACTCAGATATCGATACCGATATCTCGTGATTTCGTGATACACAAAGCACAATTAGAGGTAGTTTATGAATGTTGCCTATTTTTAGCACTTTTTTCTCAACTCAGATATCGATACCGATATCTCGTGATTTCGTGATACACAAAGCACAATTAGAGGTAGTTTATGAATGTTGCCTATTTTTAGCACTTTTTTCTCAACTCAGATATCCATACCGATATCTCGTGATTCCGTGATACACAAAGCACAATTAGAGGTAGTTTATGAATGATGCCTATTTTTAGCACTTTTTTCTCAACTCAGATATCGATACCGATATCTCGTGATTTCGTGATACACAAAGCATAATTAGTTTATGAATGATGCCTACTTTTATAACAAAACAACTCGTATAAAAATTTAAAATTTTAATCATGCACGTTTAAAAATACCGAAATCCATCTCCTCTTTTTTGAAATCCCGTAATTAATATACTTCGAAAACCTTCTAAGTGTAATAAACACTTTTCTGATAACGCCATCAAAATCAGTTCAGTTAACCGTGGAATAATCAAACACAAACATACATACAGGTAAAATTGAAAACTTCTTTTTTATAAACTCGATTAAAAAGATACCAATGTTTTACAATTATAAAATAAATATTATGTTTTCAGAAACCAACCACCAAACGAAACGTAATTTTTATAGCCACTCTAATTTACTTTCTTTGATTCCAAAAACAATTGGAAACGTAATTGAATTTCTAACGTTATAATCAATTACTTAATTATTTTCAAATTAACCGTGAACTTTAACTTTATTTGCGCAGTTAGGTAAATATAATAAAGCCATTTGTACAAGTATTATTATAAATGTATGCTAATGCAATTTAGTCTTTAACGCCCAAATCCTAGCTTTGAAAATGCAACACTGCTCAATAAAAGTGTCACGTTTAAGGCCACATTCGCACGAGAGATTTTTAACGCGCGTTAAAAAGGCGTTCAAGAACCAATGCATCTGCCTGCTAGTATGACGTTCATACGTTCAACGCTTTTAAAAGGTATAGCGAGACTCATCGATGCAGAGCATTTTCAATGCTTGGCTTTAGGCGTTAAAGACCAAATTGCATTACATGTACACCAACGTCCACTTTTTCAAAGCTCTCGTGTGAATGGGGCCTTATTGTTACATAATTACCAAATACCCAGCGACTAACAAAGGAAACAAGAATTTTTGTTGTTAAATAAAAGTTAATGTTCTGTTACGTTCTAGTAATTATTGCTATAATTAATTATTCCTGTTTTACTCAAGCTGAATGCCTGTATAAAAGGAAATTGTAATTTTTAATGAGGGTTGTTTGGTTCAGGAATTGAGAGTATTTTCTGGTAATGGTATCGGAAATTATTATAAACATTTTAGAATGAGTTTTTAGTAGCACGCCACAGATGCTCAATCTTCAGATCATCTCATTTACTGCCAACTTGCGGATGTCGTCACTCCATCTAGTTGGAGCACGCCTTACACTTTATTTGCCTGGAGGCTCGACGGTCATCGACAAAAGTGACTGACACCACAAAAGACATAATGGAAAATAATCTAAACCTCACACCAATACCCTGAAACTGGTAAATAGGTACATCAAAAGGTCACAAAACATAGGTGGTAGAATAAAGAATGGGTAAGAGAAACAAAACAAAACTAAGAATAGAGCATTTCCTTTGTATCTCTTAACAAATAAACAGAAATAGGCAATTGTAAGATTACACATGGCTGTATATCAAGCTATGAAAATCCAGTATAAACTGACCTTTGAACGTGTGAAAAGATCGTACAAAGTGAGTCCATGATAAATTGGTTACGTATAATTCGACGTGTAATCAAAAAGAATATAAAGAATTTTGTTACAGAATAATCGAAGCTTGTTAGTAGGGAAGGTATCTGCCTGTTATTACCTGGTATCTATTGTAACGTTAAAAAGTAGTTTTCAAGGATATTTCAAAGACTTTGAACTTGAACAATAACCTTTTTAATACAGACCTCTAGAAAATAGAATTCCTTCTGAATAACATTATTTCAGCTGATCTTTTCATAATGTTCAGTCAAGTTTTTCATAACTTTTTAACAGTTAGTTGTCAAGCGAAAATGTGTTCTAAATTGGAGTTCTTTTTCTTAATTTCTTTTCTGTGAATTCGTTGTATCTATGGAAGAGAAATGTGATGATATTTGTAAGATTTTCTCACTATATAAGCACAAATTACAGTTTAGAAAAGTCATCACCTAAATCTGTATTTATTTACGTTTAATTCAAACAGCAACCTTTGACCTCCCTAATAACACCTCACGAGGAGGTACTACACATAACCTGTGTAGTAATATATTATCCGTCTTAAATGCCTCCAAAGTAATTTCAAACATAAATATTTTGCCTAATCTAAATGTCAACTGGAGTTATCTGGGAGCCTGAAATAGGCAACTATTTAGGTCGAGAGTTATTACTTAGTGGAAATCCTCGTGTAATTCTTATGAAAATGTTTCAAGTATAAATCTTTGAGTGCTATCCATAGTTCACTCTTTTTCACTTTGTGTCTATCTCACCTTTTGAGGGCCTAGTACGAAATTGTTTTACGTTAACACAATCGACACATTAATGACGTTCGGCGCTCTGATTGGCTACTCCAAGTTAACCAGCAAATCAGAGGGACGCTTCTCGTCGTACGTAAAAATTACTCGCACTAGGCTCTCTGAATAGCCCACCTTGATTCTGTGTGTGGGTTGGTACTTATAGTCCACTATCCGTAACTAACAGTAATGCGGGTCAAACTAATCGGAAACTCAGAAATTAATTTGTACCCCTCAAGTTGTTAAGTGTGTAAGAAGATCTTTAGTTGCCCGACCTTGTGATACGATTAAAGCAAATTATTGTGCTCACGTGCACAGGTTCCTCAGAATTTGAGAAAGATGAAAGTCTCTTGTCACTTTCTCTTCTTCTTTTCTCCTTTATGGATTTGTGTTTTTCTCTAGGTATACGTTACTGAATTTTTTTTTACTGTTCTGATGATCTGTTATTACTTTTACAAAATAGTTTTTTTTTATGGGATAAGCCGGTAAACGCTCATGGACACTCGAAACACCATAGGTGTTACAAGTGCGGTACCGGTCTTTTGAGGCTTAGGAGTTTGAGGATTGTTGGGGATTCAGGGATTGGGGAGATTGGACATTCGGTTCCTATAACACAAAATTAACTTTCAGTAATGGTTCACACTACATTATATTTATGTATTTGATAATGTATTTGTTCATAAACCTGTGGGCCATATTAATTAATATTTATCAAAATGATGGCCCACTGAATCAGCGGCGGTGTTACGGCTAACCGCGAACAATGACGTGTTGGAATTATCTGATTTCATTATAAATTTCGGTGGAATTGCAATACCAAACTATAGTAAACTGATGTCAATTAAAATAGATCGTATTTACCGAGTCAGCAAACTTTCTACTATACCATAATCAGTAAATTTTAAACAACATGTTCATTCCTTTTTCCTTTGTGTTCATAAGTAAATTAATGTGTGGGAGAGCTATGCTTCGGCACGAATGGGCCGACTCGACCGGAGAAACACAGGGCCTCATAGAAAACCGACGTGAAACAGCATTTGCGTTTCGTGTTTCGCCATGTGACTGTGGTTACCGGAGGCTCAATTAATGTGCACCTCTGCCTACCCTTTAGGGGTAAAAGGAGTCATGTTATGTTAATGATATTGATAATATTTCTTTTTACAATACTGTCTGATCTTTGACAGCACAAACAATAGTTTAAATATCCAAAGCACCTCTGAAATTGTGAAGATTCACAAGCATTTTCTTATTCTCGTTTCAGTACCTATCTCTGTAGTTTTCTTAAGCCTGAACGATACGAATGGTTGCCAATATATCATGTGCTCGATACTTACATCATGTGCCTCTTTCTCTGACTGCAAACGATTTAGAAGTCTATTCTTCATATTATCACGTCTGAATTCAGTTTGATAGTTGTTAGGTATGTAGGTAGGTGTGCGTGTGCCGACGCACCAATAAGTGCCAGCAATAAACGTCAGTGCGTTACTAGCAAGCAGTGGTTTCACTTGTGTCCCCGTATCTAACATTGGCGACGAGGACCTACCCGCGTAAAATAAAGTAACAATGTCCGTTACGGGGTTTGGAATTTTATCGGTGTTTGACCACAATGTACAATCTTGGGAGACGTACAAAGGCCGCATTAATCAGTGGTATGTGGCTAACGACATCACGGAGGTGAGCGATCCTACGGGGATAAAGCGACGAGCCATTCTGCTGAGCGCACTCGCGGATGGCACACACAAGTTGGCAGTGGATCTCGCGTTGCCGAAGCAGCTGCAGGACGTGCCGTATGAGGACATTCTGAGACTTCTGGATGAACATTTTACTCCAAAGCGGTGTGGATTCGGCGAAAGATACAAGTTTTACGCGGCCACACAACAAGAGGGGGAGACGTATGCACAATGGGCGGCGAGATTGCGAGGTCTGACGGCGCACTGTGGGTTTTCCAATGTGGAGGAAGCCCTTCGGGACAAATTTGTCATGGGAATGTTGCCGGGAGCGGACAGAGAAAAGCTTTTCTCGAAAGATCTAACGGGCCTAACATTAACAAAGGCGATGGAGTTGGCGGAGAATGCGCGAAGAGCTCGTGAGGCAGCGGGCGCCGGGCAGCAGGCTGCGCCACGCGATCAGCTGTTTAGGATTGCGCGGACAAAGGAGTCGGCAACGTCATCGCATCGTGAGGCCACGTCTGGTGCGGGAGTGAAAGTGCAGTGTCAAGTATGTTGTTATCATAATCACGAGACATCCCAGTGTCGGTTCGCAAAGGCGAAGTGTAGGAAATGCAATGCTACAGGGCATCTGCGTAGGATGTGCAAAAATATTAATTATGTCGAATCGAAAGCTGTGGATGAAAGCGATGATGACGGTGAGTGTTTTAATATTCGATCCGTAAAAGGGGAACCAATGATAGAAACAGTGTTGGTATCTGGAATCGAATTAAAATTCGAAATTGATAGCGGATCAGCCGTTACAGCAATTTCTAAAGAAACCTATAAAACATATTTTAGTAATGTACCATTGTTAAGGACTAGTAAACGGTTATTTTCTTATACAGGTGATAAAATTGTTTGTGAGGGTATAGCGCAGTTACAAGTGAGCTATGCGAACACATCGCATGTACTACGTGTTTACTTCGTGCGGGACGGCGGCCCGCCAATTCTTGGCCGCGATTTCATTTCAAAATTTAAATTAGAAATGTTACCGATACAATATTGTGACCGAGTAGATAAAAACGATTGGTTTCTAACACTGCAAGGTCGGTATCCAGCAGTATTTTCTGATAAATTAGGATTATTTAATAAATTTAAAGTAAAATTACATTTAAAGGAAGACGCAAAACCAGTTTTCATTAGGGCACGACCGCTAGCGTTCGCTTTGAAAAATAAAGTAGATAACGAAATAGATCGTTTAGTAAGGCTTGGAGTATTGAAACCGGTTGATCACGCGCGGTATGCGTCACCCATCGTGCCCGTGTTAAAACAAAACGGAACAATACGTATATGCGCTGATTTTTCTACCGGTGTAAACAAACAGTTAATGGTCGATCAGTATCCTTTACCAACGGTAACCGAACTTTTTTCTAAGTTATATGGGGGACAGCAGTTTACCAAGTTGGACCTGTCAAGTGC
Source organism: Spodoptera picta (assembly GCA_038387885.1). Lineage (NCBI taxonomy): Eukaryota > Metazoa > Arthropoda > Insecta > Lepidoptera > Noctuidae > Spodoptera > Spodoptera picta. The sequence goes on along the minus strand of JAZHFQ010000039.1, from coordinate 9,681 downwards.
ATACAATCAGTTTATGTTAGATGATGAGTCACAAGAATTAACGTGCATAAATAAGCATAGAGGACTTTTCAAACAAACGCGGCTTTGTTTTGGTATTGCAAGCGCGCCGGCCGTGTTTCAGCGCGCGATGGAAGGCGTGCTGGCTGGCGTGCCCGGCACACTCTGCATGCTTGATGATATCTTGATAACGGGAGAAACTAGATCGGAACATCTCAGTAGATTACATCAAGTTTTAGCGAAATTGCAAGATGCGGGGCTTACCTTACAAAAAGAAAAGTGTATGTTTTTCAAGGACGAGGTTAATTACTTAGGTTACGTGATAAATAAAGATGGACTACATAAATCGCCACAGAAAATAAAAGCTATGATAGAAGCTCCAGTGCCATCTAACATTAATCAATTGCAGTCATTTTTAGGATTGGTTAATTATTACAGGAACTTTGTTCCCAACGCGTCTTCTATTTTAAGCCCTATGTATGAGTTGTTAAAAAAAAGTAGCAGGTGGTGTTGGACACAAAAACATGATGAAGCGTTTACCGCTATTAAATCTTGTTTAGCGTCAGATCAAGTGTTAGCGCATTTTAACCCGGAGGCCACTATAATTTTAACAGTAGATGCGTCGCCGGTGGGTCTGTCTGCAATATTATCACAAGTAGAAATTGATAGGTCGGAGAGACCGATTTCATTTGCATCGAGGACACTTAATGCTGCTGAGAAACGTTATTCGCAAATCCAGAAAGAAGCAACCGCGATTATTTTCGGAGTTAGGCGTTTCCACCAATATTTGTATGGCAGGTCGGTTCCGTTTATTCTTCGAACAGATCATAAGCCGTTATTATCGATTTTTGGACCGCACCGGGGTATACCTGAAGTCTCAGCAAACAGACTTCAGAGATACGCACTGTTTCTGAGCGGTTATAATTATCAAATTGAATATGTGCGTAGCGCAAATAACAGTGCGGATTTCTTATCTCGCGCTTGCCTGCCCGAGGGGGCGGGGACGGATAGGGACATGCGGGGCGTCGATGCGACGTTGCCTGATCTTGATCGCGCGTCATACATTAATTTTGTGTTGGAGGGTAGTCTCCCAATAACTTTAAAAACGTTACGCGACGCGACGGAGACTGATTCAACCTTGCGTAAGGTGATAGACTTTGTGTTGAACGGATGGCCTAGGAAAATGTCAGACGAAGGGGTGAAACCGTTTCACGCATGTAGGACACAATTGTCTTATGAAAATGGTTGTATTATGCGGGGACATAAAGTTATAATTCCGGAAAAGCTACGAACAAAAATTTTAATGGAATTACATCAATCCCATTTAGGTATTGTAAAAACAAAAGCGGAGGCGCGAGCGCGTGTTTGGTTCCCGGGAATCGACGCTGCTTTAGAACGTTTAATAGGATCATGTGACGTGTGCATGCAATTACGACCTTCACCGGCACGGGCGCCGATTGCTCACTGGGAATATCCTCCAACGCCATTTTACCGGATACATATTGATTTTCTAGGCCCTATTAGCGGTAGCACTTTTCTAGTAGTAGTGGATGCATATTCCAAGTGGGTTGAGGTTTATAATATGAAGTGTAATACTTCTACTTCAGCAACAATTGACAAGTTATACGAATTCATGTCAAGATTTGGTATTCCGCATACTCTGGTTAGCGACAATGGTACATCGTTTAAGTCACATGACTTTGAAGCTTTTTGTAGGGTGAACGGGATTTCACACGTGACATCACCGACATATCACGCGGCCAGTAATGGGCAAGCGGAAAGTTATGTTAAGATAATAAAGAAGGGTATTAAGACAAGCTTGCTTAGTGGTAATAGCCCGCGAAATTTAAATAACAAACTTTTGAAATTCTTGTTCGATTACAGGAATTCCGTTCACACTTTAACCGGGTTGTCTCCGGCTGAGCTGGTGTATGGTCGGAAGCTCAGAACGCGGCTTGACCTATTGAAACCCGAGCCGCCATCGCCTTCAGCCACAGCTCATGCTAATATGGTTAAACGTAAACAGTGTTTGCAAAATAAGACGGGAGGTCATAACACTCAAGTTTTCGAACCCGGTGACATCGTTTATTATAAAAATCACAAAGTTAATGGTAAATTCACATGGTGCAAAGGGACAGTCATAAAAAAGTTGGCAGAGTGTTATATGTAATTAAAGATAAGGTAACTTCGAACATTGTCAGAAAACATAAAAACCAGATAATAAAGTATAAAGGCGACGATTGCTATGACGGAAGAGACTGGGAGTTAGATATAGACGAGGAAAGTGGTGGCTCAACAACAGAGACGCTGGTTCCTGAACATGGGCCACCATCAGGCACAGGCGAAGGAAACGAAGACTCGATAGTGGCTACAAATAATTCCTCTCAGGCAAGGGCTGTCACACCGCCAGGTACAGCCCGAATTGTTGTGTCACGGCCTACAACACCGGATCAAGCTGGGGAGGAGGAAGAGTACCAGGAAGCGTTAGACGGTTCGTTTAACACAGAAAATCCTGGAGGGGTGCCACCACAACAGCAGGACGGTGAACCTGGACTAACACCACGGTCTAAACGCAATCGTCCTAAAGTGAACTATAAACTGTTCTACTAGAGATAACTTAGTTAGAAACTTATGTTTAGCTATAGCTAGTAAGTAGCTTAGTTTTGGGTTGTATTTGTAAGCTAAGGGGAGGAGTGTTAGGTATGTAGGTAGGTGTGCGTGTGCCGACGCACCAATAAGTGCCAGCAATAAACGTCAGTGCGTTACTAGCAAGCAGTGGTTTCACTTGTGTCCCCGTATCTAACAATAGTGTTGTGCATTATTTATGTTTGTTGTCAGTGTTTTATCTTTGTGTTTGTGTGTGAACTAAGATTTTTGGTTGGTGTTTATATTTGAGATATTTTCATGTGTTTGTATTGTGTGGTTCTTATGTACTGGATTAATTGGGTGAAACCGTTTAAAACACATATAGCATAACTTAAGCACGCGACGTGTTACTATAGCTTTCGCCACGATACAGATCAGCTCCGTGTATTTTAATTATAAAAAAATAGTTTTTGTGCGTATTTGTGCGTATAAATGTGTTAATTAGTGAAAATTACCTGCGATCAACTACTGACATTGTTATCCAGTGTTTGTATTCAAAAACTAAAAAGTTATTAACGTCTAAAAACAAAAGTGTTAGTTGCCTTCAAAAGAACAAAAATAGTGTTAATGCCCTGTTTTAGTGAACTATTTGTGCGTAAAAGATCAAACAAAATACATTTTACGTTACTGTTGCACAACAATAACATCATTCAAAACAATAAAACAGTGATAAACAAAAATCTTCAAAATTAATAAAATATCCACCAACCGTCAAAATCATAATTCAAAAAACCCACGCATTTCTTAAAAATAATATTGTAGCGAACAGAACAACTATTTCAACAAATATTCTAACGATCGGATGGTCGAGTGGCAAAATATTGTACCTTTCTGTTATAATTGTCACTGTGGTCGAGGGTTCGGAATCAGCCAAGTGATATTCTTTTTCCAACTTTTAAAACATAAATTAATAAATTTTAATGATGAATTTCTTCGAACATATTACATTTAGAAAACCCAGTAAACAATCGAAATCTATTATGGAAGAAAGTGCCAATAGTTCAAAACTAGATGGCAGCACTGATAGTTTTCCAAATACAATATCTGGAAATGAAAGTTCTATACAACTACAAGTACAAGAACTTGAACAAAAGGTTAAAAATCTCACCACACTACTGGAAACTGCTCACGAGAAATTAGACAGCTTGTCTATAGAAAATAGCAAACTTAAGGAAACAATCATCACTTTAAAATCCGAAAAAGAAGCGAAGAAACAGATAACTTGTAAAAACAAAACACCCAGTAAATACAAAGTACCAGCTGCGCCACAGACATCTACACCAAAGCAAAGCTTTCAAATCGCTCATAATACCCATGTCAATAATGAAACAATTCAACACAAAACGCAAAACGAGGGAGGTGTGAAACAAAAGAAGAAAGTATGTATTTTTAGCGCCAATAAATCTAATAACATACTGAACATTGCTGAACAAACATTATCGACCTACCAAATTTGCCACTTTTTGTCTCCACATTGCGGCGTTCAACATTTACTAAAAGACCTGCATAAGAAGCTAGCTACCTACTCGGCACATGATTATTGTGTAGTTTTAATTGGTGAAGAAGACTTTCTAGTGACTAAGAACTATGATGAGTTAATTATAGACATAAGAAATTGTTTACAAAAAGTGCAGCATACTAATATAATATTGTGTCTACCAACTTATAAGTGTAGTGATTATTCTACGTTATTCAACATACGTGTAGAAACGTTTAATAATGCGTTATCTCTAGATATACATACAAATAAGTATGCTACTGTACTGGACTCTAACTTAAATCTTGTTTGTGACTACACTATGTTTTCGAGATACACGGGGAAAATACATAATGGTGGGATTAAAAATGTTTTCTATAACCTCCAACATTTGCTGTTAGATAAAACACAGACTAATGTTATTTCAAGATTGGGATTAAATGATAATATAGAGCACATCACTTGTAACGAAAATGATAAGTTTTTTCTATTTTGATAATATCTATATTTTGCACCAAAATATTGCAGGCCTACTTAATAAATCAGATATCTTAACTGTGCATATTGAAGAATTAGTAAGCAAACAAATAGTTCTAGATATTATATGTATAACAGAACACTTTATAATATCTGGCCAAGAAAAATTATTGAACATAACGAACTACGAACTCGCTGCGTGTTATTCAAGACACAACAAAAAACGTGGAGGTGCTTGCATTCTGGTTAAAAAAGGTCATGAATATCGGGAACTCCCGGACGTATCGAAATACTCAATAGCTGGTATTATAGTATGCTGCGCTATAGAACTAATAAAATTAAAAGTAATTATTTTATGTGTATACAGGCCACCAAAATTATCAAACCTAAATACATTTTATGAAAAATTTGAATCTATTTTAAGAATACTATGTTCTAGAAAGGATAAAAAAGTTATTGTTTGTGGAGATTTTAACATAGACACATTAAAAAAGAACAACATATCATTGGATTTCGAATGTTGCTTGTTGAGTTTTAACCTAAAACTTGTTATCACCCAACCGACCAGACTTAGTAGTGCTACTTGCCTGGGTAACTTTGCACACAATACGAATCAAAAATGTGACCACGAAGCATTTGACTTCGCTTTATCAGATCATACGGCTCAACTAATAAAGATAAAAGTAAATAAAACTTGTCAGCTTAAATCTTGGCGGATAAAAAGGCGTGACATGTGCGAGGAAAATCTGAATAAATTTAATAACTATCTCCAATCTCTATCTTTCTCTAATGTATACAACACAGATGATCCCAACCTAGCTTATAATAACTTTTTAGATATATTTCAATCTTTGTACAACTCGTGTTTCCCTTATAAATCAATATTAATAAAACCACATAAACAAATAAAATGGATATCACGAGGAATTCGTATCTGTAGTAAAAGGCAGCGACAACTCCTTTGGCAGAAGCGTCTAAAACCAACAGATGAAAATAAAATAAAATTTGAAACGTACGCGCGCCGATTTAAAAATATTATTAAGTTAACTCAAAAGGCACAAAATAACTACATGCTTAAAAATTCAAAAAACAAATCAAAGACGTCGTGGCAAATAATACATAATAAAAAATCACAAAGTGAATCTATCTCTCAAATAATTAAAAATGATAAATCAATATACGACCCTCAGGAAATCGCTGAGTCCTTTAATCTTCTTTATCGATCAAATCTCAGAAATACCTAAAATTGCAACAGATAATGGTGTACCGATAGAATGTAATAATCACTCCATATTTATGTCTCCAGTTGCACCACAAGATATAATGAGAATAATTAGGCATTTAAAGAATAAGAGGAGTTTCGGCTATGATGGTATCTCAACAAACGTAATAAAATTTGTATCCAAAAACATAGCTGCCCCACTATGTCACATCATCAATAACAGTATCAGTACTGGAATATTTCCTGACAGTTTAAAAAGTGTCGTGGTTAAACCTCTTTTCAAAAAGAACGATAAAGAGAATAATATGGCAAACTACAGACCTATTGCTTTAATTCCAATAATTTCAAAAATATTCGAAAACGTCATTTATGAATCCCTGTATAAATTTCTCACCAAATTTAACATTCTTTGCGACGAACAGAAAGGCTTTAGGAAGAACAAAAACATAAATATGGCTGTATATGATTTGTTAAATAATGTTATGAAAAACGTTGATACTAAAACACCTGTATGTGCAATTTATACAGACATGTCAAAAGCCTTTGATTACGTTAATCATAAAAAGCTTTTGTCAAAACTAAACGCTTATGGCATACGCGGAAATGCTCTTGATCTAATAGAATCTTATTTAAGCAATCGTAAGCAAGTGACCGAAATTTCCAGAATCTGTATGACATCTAAGAAGGAAATAAAATATTTATCTTCCTATAGATACATAAAATTTGGTGTACCCCAGGGAAGCGTGCTTGGACCGTTACTCTTCTTACTTTATATAAACGACCTGCCTCGTCAAGTTTCTAATCCAATGGTATTGTTTGCCGATGACAGTACAGCTATAATTAATTGTATTAACAAACAGAAGTACGAAATAGATATTAATAATGCTTTAAAAACAATAATCAACTGGCTTAATAATAATAACTTATTAATCAATATAGATAAAACTAAGGCTATGCATTTTTACCAACGCATAAAAACTGAAAACCTAAATATAAATTCTTCTTCTCTTTCTCATTATCGACCTATATCCATCCTGCCTTTCCTCTCCAAGGTTATGGAACATATTGTTCACAAACAATTATCTTCCTTCTTATCATCTAACAGCCTCATCTCGCCTTTTCAATCTGGATTTCGCCCTGGCCACAGCACTGTCACAGCTCTACTCAAGGTGACTGATGACATTCGCTTGGCTATGGACAATAAATTCCTCACTATTCTTGTGTTGCTGGACTTCAGCTCGGCCTTCAACTCTGTGGACTTCGACATTCTATTGGGGGTCCTGAAGGCCAATAATTTCTCACCTTCCTCTCTGGCCTGGTTTGAATCCTATCTTCGGGGTCGCCGTCAGCGGGTCCACCTAGAGGAAACCTTTTCCGATTGGTGTGACCTTGCGGCTGGCGTTCCCCAGGGTGGCGTCCTTTCTCCTGTCCTTTTTTCCATCTTCATTAACACCGTTGCCAGGGTGATCTCTTCTAATTTCCATCTCTATGCAGACGACTTGCAGTTATACCGTCACTTCAACATATCTGAAGCTCATTCTGCTTTCGATGCCATGAATCGTGACTTGGGTGGAGTTGCGGAGTGGGCCAGATGTTTTGGCCTGCAAATCAATCCTCTCAAGTCTCAGGCCATGGTTATCGGAAGCAGATATTATCGTAACGCTCTCGACATCTCTGGTCTTGTTCCATTACGTCTGAATGGCACTGTGATTCCATTCACCGATTCTGCAAAGAACTTGGGAGTGCATATCGACTCAAATTTGTCCTGGACTATCCAGGTGAACGAGGTTAGTCGGAAGGTTTATTTCTCCATTCATTCCCTGAGGCGCCTCCAGACCCTGTTGCCTGTGAAGACTAAGATTCACCTCGTCCAAGCGCTAATCCTGCCTCTGATTGACTACGCGGATGCTTGCTATTTGGATGCTACAGAGGAGCTTTTAAATAAACTTGAGCGATTGCAAAATGTTTGTATCCGCTTTGTCTTTGGTTTAAGAAAGTACGACCATGTTTCCGTATTCCGCAATAGGCTCAAGTGGCTTCCGATCCGTCTTCGCAGGAACACTCGCATTTTATGCTTCCTATATAACATCCTCTTCAACCCTGCCTATCCTGCTTACCTTCGGGACCGTTTCTCCTTGGTTCGTCCTCCTGAAGTCCTATCTCGTTCACACCTTAAATCTAATCTTAAAATCGAACCCCATAATTCCGATTTCTATTCCTACTCCTTTTCCGTTCATGCAGTGAGGCTGTGGAATGCGCTCCCGCCTAACATTCGTGACGCTGAGTCTATCGCTATCTTTAAAAAACGAGTGAGAGAACACTACCTTTCCTCCTGATATGTAAATTTCTTCATTTATATGTATAGTTTATATTTTGTATGTATTTATTTATATATTGTATGTAGTTGTTTGGTTATTTATCTGTTACTTTTAAGTCTGTTTCCTATCCCAATTTTCTATTTGTTACTACACACTGTGTCATTATATTATTATTACTTTTCCTGCTCCAGGTCCACAGGAAGAAATTCCAATAGGAATAGGTGGTACCTTTGTACTTTAATTTTATGTATGTGTTGTCCTTTATGTTGTATGTGTGTACATAAATAGATAAATAAATAAATAAATAAATAAATAAATAAATTATAATGGTCAAATAATCGACGAAGCAAAAACAGCCAAATTTTAGGCATTCTAATTGATAACCATCTTACATGGAAACCTCAAGCAGAATCTGTTTGCAAAAAACTAGGTTCATCGGCATATGCACTGCACAATCTTTCAAAAAAAGTAAACATTGATGCAATACTAGTCGCTTATCATGGCTTGGTAGTGTCAAATCTGAGATTTGGTGTTATATTCTGGGGCAATTGTTGTGAGCGGGAAAATATTTTTAAAGCCCAAAAACGCTGTTTAAGAGCTATGTTTAAACTAAATGTTACAGACAGCTGCAAAACTTACTTTGCAAATAGTAAACTATTAACTTTTCCTTGTATTTACATATTAGAACTTTCTATTTTTGTCAAAAGTAACATCAAATTATTCCCTACTTTAAAGGATACAACTAACCGGAATACAACTATAAGGTCTCAATATAAAGACAAGCTATGTACCGGTGGTTACAAAACATCTGTATTAAAAAAAAGTGTCCTAGATATGGCACCTATCATTTATAACAAGATTCCGAGTAGCAGTAAGGAGCAACCATTGAGAATCTTTAAAAAACAACTTGCATCTTTGTTATTACAAAAGTGTTACTATTCTGTGTCAGATTTTTTATTCGATTACATATAGACTGATTTACTGTAAGTTGTTTAAGCTATATTTTGTGAATTTTGTAAATTTTCAAATATTATTAGGATTATGTTATATTATGTTATCCATTAATAATTATAATAGTTTTATAGATAACTTACATAGTAGATATTATAGTCCACAATGCTCATAGATTTTAAGATTAAAAAAAAAAATTTGCATGCCATATGGTAGAATGTACCAGGAACGATGTACCTTTGTAACACCTTATATTATGTACCTACATTCAATGCAAATAAATTATTCTATTCTATTCTATTCTATTAAAATCACGCTTTTTATCCCCGAAGGCATAGATAGATGTGCACATTACAGCACTTACTGCCACTGTACGATGTAACACCCACTTTTCACTATTATGTTATGAGTTCCATGTAATAGGGGGTGAGCCATTTACCATATACCGGACACAATTCGGCTTCGTGCTACTATTGAGCTTTTTTTATAAATCCAGTAATACTTTGCCCGACCCGGGAATAGAACCTAAGACTCCTTGCCCAGTAGTCGCATTTGTGAGCACTCGGCTAACGAGGCAGTCAAAACAAATATGT